>CAODLS013150481.1:0-10866 GCA_948243855.1 Flueggea neowawraea | reverse complement strand
TAAAAAGTTGATGTGTCTTTGTAGGTGTGCATGAGAGCAAAAACAAAGAACTTGTGGTACTTTGATAGTGTATGCTCTCATCATATGACTGGAGATAAAGTAATGTTCTCACAAATAGCTCATAGAGATGGTGGATATGTTACTTTTGGAGACAACAACAAAGGTAAAATTGTGGGAGAAGGAAATGTTGGTAAGTCTCCTAACCCAACTATTGAAAATGATCTCTATGTTGATGGACTAAAACACAACTTGCTAAGTATAAGTCAGTTATTTGATAGAAATTGCAAGGTTGTATTTGAATCCACAAGATGCAGTGTTTTCAATTCAAATGATGATATTTTGTTCACTGGATTTAGACAAAATAACATTTATGCTGTTAATTTGTGTGATTCTAATTCCTTCAATGAAAAGTGCTTAGTTGTTGTGAATAATGACTATTGGCTGTGGCATAAAATATTACGACATGCTAGTATGCACATGATCTCAAAATTGAACAAGCATGATTTAGTCAAAGGATTGCCAAAACTCAAATATGAGAAAGATTTATTTTGTGATGCATGTGTCGTGGAAAAACACTCAAAATCTTCATTTCATAATAAAAATATCATTTCCACAACCAGACCACTAGAAATGTTACATATGGATTTGTTTGGTCCCATTAGTACAAAAAGTCTAGGTGGAAATACATTGTTTTGTCATCGTTGATGATTTCTCTAGATACCCTTGGGTATTTTTTCTTGCTCACAAAAGTGAAACATTTCATGCATTCAAGTCATATAGCAAGATAGTTCAAAATGAAAAAGGATATGCTATTACTTCCATTCGGAGTGATAGAGGAGGTGAGTTTGCGTGTCAGCCATTTGAGACCTATTGTTAGAAGCATGGTATTAATCATGAGTTAAAGACATGATGTTGGTACTGTGGTAGTACCAAAATACATGGTATGCAAATGCAGACGCAAAGCCTCAAAGTCCCAAAAAATCCATCTCCAGTGAGAATCTATCACTTTGGACCCAAAATCCAAAATCTATATAAAATTACCGTTTGATCCTTGACCATCTAAAATTATACTTCAGTCCCAAAACTTGGCAAATTATGAAATGGTCCTCAAAATTTTAAAAAATTACATATGAGTCCTCCAAGTAGTCAAAATTCCCAAATGAGTCCCTAAACTCTCAGAAATTACAAATCCATACTTACTTCCTTGAAATTACAAATCTAATCTAAAGTTTTCCAAAATTACAAACTAATAGATCAAATTTCTAAATGGACAATTTTTTTTCGACTGACAAAAATTGAAACCGAACACACATATTGGTTGATCTCAACCTCAGGAACTTAAATCTACAATTGGTTTCTCCAAAACAACTCAAAATTGCTCAAAAATCAAGAAAATCCTTTGAAACCCTAACCTATTCTGAAAACTTGTTAAATCTTATCATTCAAGGCTTGATTCTTATTAATCTAACCTCAAACAATTATAATCTAACAACCTACAACATCTATTTCAACTGAATCACGCAAATAGCGATTTTAAAGATTAAAGCATGAAAATATGAAATAAGAGTAATGGAAGGTCAATCTTACCTCAAGAGATGCCTAGGAGTGATGGGGAAGCAATGAGGAAGTGGGAGGATCGATTTGAGACTGAGAGAGTGTGAAAAATGAGAGTGGCAGACGAATGGGTCGTGTTTTGGGGTTTAAATCGAAGCTGCAGATCAAAATTCACTGTTCACTAAAATAACAAAGCAACGTACGTCATTTCCAATTGCAACGTATTTTTTGGTCATTTAACGTACGTTATCAGGGTTACAAAAGCCTTAGATTGCAGAAATACAGTTCAACGTACATTATAGAATACATAACGTACGTTGTAGGATACACAATGTATGTCTTCCTATAGATCAACATACGTTGATCATGTGTTCTCAAATGACGAGTGTTGCAACTAAGGATAACGTATGTTGTCACCCCTAAAACCCTCCTACTTGACGATTTTCATTTTCAAACTTGTTTCGGATCATTCCCGACGTTCCATAACACCAAACCATGCATAGTTATCACCACTAAACACCAAAGATCATAAAAAAATAAATCCAAACTCGAATTTTCAAAAATCAAACCGAACTCGATTTTAAATCTACAGGAACTTTATTCAAAACAGGCAGGGTATTACTTATATTATGTGTTTTGTTATTCAAAAATATTAATTTAAGGATTTATTTTTGTTAAAATGATTTAATATGGTTAATAAGCTAGCTAAGATTAATAATTTGAATTTGGGTAGATGTCTAATTGTTGAGGCTTTTGCTTGATGGGCTGAGCTTCCACAGATAGTTCGCCTTCTACCCTCGTCATGGTCTAGAAATGGGTCTTGACTATTTCGGCCAAACCCTAACCCATTTGAACAACTCATCAAATCTCCAAAACCCAAGCTTGATTCATGTATTTATAACCCTTATCTATCATAATATAACATCCTACAACTCCCATTTGAACAGAATCAACTCCCCTTCTTTACTCAAGTGATATTTTTCCCAGAAATAATCCTAGAGGCATGTATTACTTAAGTAAGAAAATGGCTTACTCGAGTAAGCCATATGCCACTTCACTACATTAACCCTTACTGCTTACTTGAGGAAACCACGGTTCTGCACCAGTGCCAAATGTTATTAGCTGACGCCAAACTTTCTCTCTTACACACCGACATCATACCAACCTCGGGCTCCACAACAACTAACCTTAAAAAAAGACATCAAATAAACATCTTAAAATATCAAATCACCATCTCCAAACATTCAAGGATCATCTCAACTCAAATTCAAAACTCAAATTGAATGAGGTTTGATCGAAATTAAACGAGGTACAATAGAAGGTCTCATCGGAATTAATCAAAACGCTATATAAGATTGATAAAAACGGGTGGGATATCACAATGACTATAATATTCTTATGTAGTATAATATATAATATTACATGCATGATTAAAATTTTAATCAGAGCAAAATTTGACCCCATTTTGCTGTGTTCCGTCCTTGTCGATATAGTATTTTTTTTTACCAGATATAGTATAGGTTACGCAATTGGCCATGTAGTCTTAGTTAATTCTCCGGATCCTCAAGGCAACAAGTATTGATAATCTTTCTCCCTTCGCATCTCGGTAGAGTTGAAACTTGAATTGTAACATTGTTGATATGGTTAGAAGTCAAATAACTAGGTAAAGTCATTAAAAGAATAATAAGCAGAAAATAGAAGAGCTAATTACTACAATAATATTGATTATTTTAATCACTATAACGATGATGAAACCATTCTATCATAAACTGTGACTACCTAAATAATGTTAAGCTCATCCTACCATTTGTAGTTAGTAAAATATAACCAATGAAGTGACCAATTTGAATACGAATTATAGCGATAATACATATCTTCCCAAGCTTTCATTATCACTATACAACGTCGTTGATATTGCACCATCAAGTCCAGTTTTAAATTACAGTGTGGTCGGGTTTCATCAAGACATCTGGAGAAGTTCCTACTTACGAGGAACGACAGCTTAGAACGGGAATACACGTCCACATTGTCTTGAATCTCTTAGACAGGACACTATTTTGAGTAACATACTTTACGTCCAAGTAGTACAAAATTTTGTGGATTAGACAATCTGGTAGACCAGAAACTCTGTCATTTCCTCTCAAAAGCATCTGTTTCTGGTTAAAGTTCTCATCAAACTCCATTTTCTGAATGAAATTTCCTATCTGCAGATGGTAATGTAATAGTTAAAATTCCGTTGTCTAAAAAGAATCAAACCTGAAGACCCCTGAATTTGATTGCATTCAGACCTTAATAAAAATATCCAAATTCTCCAAATAAATCAAAACTTGATGGGATATGGGAGACTTACTCTTAGAAAAAATTGAATTAATCGAGTCCAAGACCTTCAATGTTAAAAACGATCCTATCTATGTATGGAGTAATTAGATTTCTAGGAGTTTTAGTTGTACTAGTTTAGAATATGTGATATAAAATAACTAAAGTTGAAGGCCCATTTATGAGGGGAGAGACCCTTTGTTTATCATACATTTAGAGCAATGTGGGAGACATACTTTCTCTAAAACCACTTCTTGTAATAATCGGTCCGAATAGGAATGACAATCCAAGAAGGGGGCAATTGAATTTTTATCAAGTTAAAAACTTTGTTGAAATTATTTTGCAAGCTAAAACAAACAACAAAATTATTTTAAATCAAAGTCAAAATTAAATGTGGAAGCAACTTAAAAACAAAAGATCCAATTCACACACAATAATATAAATCAAATGCAAGTGCAAAACAAATAAGAAAGATATTAAGGGAAGAGAGAACAAATCTGATTTATAGTGGTTCAATCCTCTTTGACCTACGTTCTCTCCTTCTTGACCTACTTTCACTCCTCTAGATCCACTAGAGAGCTTGAATCCACTATCTTCCTCACTTGTGGGTGGAGGGAAACCGTTTACAACACCTTGTTTTTGCAAGATCAACAAGCAAACTGTTACACCTTGTTTTTGTGGACTCAACTAGAAAACCGTTACCACTTGTTTTCAGGACAAAACAAGCAAACCAAACCTCTAGTTTTTGCAAGTAATAAACTAGAAAACCTACACCTCTAGTTTTCTATTGCTCACAAGCAACCACTCTTATTTTTCTAAGGCTTAACAAGGAAACCTATGTGCCCCAAGCAATTAACCTTGCTTGTCACAAATTCAACCCAAGAATGTAGTAAATATAAAGCTCACACAAACCCAGAAATCAGATTGCAAGTAAATAACTCAAAATGGGTATAATCTAAAGAGTGAGAGAACAAATGAGAAATAGAGATAGCAAAGTGTAACCATGGTTTCTCACTCTTCTTCTTGTCACAGCCCATTCCAGGGACCATGACCAGCGTACGAGATGAACTGTCTATGGGAGCCCGACCAATCTCGTACAAGCCTCAAAATACATAACTTTTACCCAAAATCATATTTAATTAAGAAATAAAACCAATTAAAGGTTTAAACATCATTTAATAAAACAAAACATATAAAATAATGAGTGCGGAAAATATTTCAAATTAAAATATTTGAAATATCAGATACAATAACAAGAACAATAACAAAACATATGGTAATCCGGTGTGGAGCATCTAACACATCATACAAGCGGGGTCCGATCAAAAGGGCATTGACTGCAACGTCAGAAGACCTCACTGATCATCAGATGCCAAAGATAATAATCCATAAGAGTCACCTGCAAGACGAGAATAGATAGGAACAAAACAAAGAAAGGGGGTCAAACTTAGTGATGGACAATACTCCAGATTGCCTCATATGTGCCTCACAAGATTGTTTTAAAAACAGTTTGAAAATACCACATACAGATATAATACACGCTATGTACATAGTAGCGTTTCAAAAACCATGTTGAAACCATTTGCAGACAAAGCATACACATGCATTCATACCATCAAAAGTGTTAGCAAAATCCTTCAAAACATTTTTCAAACTTGATCAAAATCAGCATGCTTTCCAGGCAAGACAAAATCCTTCATAAAACCCTTGTAGGTTATCAGAAGTTTCAAAGCAAAGTACAAATACCCATTTTCATTTTACTGAACATTTCAAACAGGAGTCAAAACCTTTGTTTCTCTTGAAATCTCAAAAACAATCATTGTGCAATAAAGACACCATGTTGCCATCTAGGCAAGTAATGCCACAAAGGCAAGTATAGTCACTAAGGTAAACATAGCCACTAAGGCATTGAATAGTATACATGGCCACTAAAGCACTAGGATAGCCCTCTAGGCTGTATCCTATAATGGATCCAAAATCCAAATCATAATAGTATTGCCCTTAAGGCTATATCAAAGCAGTATTTCAAAATAGTCGAAATAAAATTATTTATTTCGAATAAAAGAAAGCATTTTTCAACAAGCAACATGCATAGCAGACAAATGTTTTACCCAAAAACAAAGTTTCAAACGTACTTCATAACCATACCAAGGAAACATAATATAAGTCAAGTTATATTATTTCTCAAAACAATTTAACTTCCGTAGAAGTGTAAAACCTTTCAAAGATAGAGTATCATTACTCTTTCCAAAAATAAATCCAATCAAACAAGTCCTCACGTAGACTAGAATTGAGAATTTCCAATCTTTTAATAATTTCAATTTACATGTTATGATGATAGCACACCAAAAACATATAATTTAAAGAGACACAGCTCATGTGTCTGAAGCTGTCATCCACTCACCTGGATACCGAGCTTCCAAACTCTGAATCATTGACCACCAGTCGATGGCTGGTCACCTCGAAAATCGAACTGAGCTGAAACAAACATTTTACAAACAGATCAAACATGGTGACTATGGCAATACAGAACATGCATAAAATGCAAATGCAGACTCAAACGCCATCGACGTCAGAAATCCTATTTCGATCGAAGATCTAGCACTCACGCCCAAAAATCGAAGTCTATGTAAAATTACGATTTGGTCCTGAACTATTGTAAAATTATATTTTAGTTCCGGGATCTCGTAAAATTATAAATTAGTCCTTCGAGTTCCAGAATATACAAACGTCTATTCCAAGTAGTTAGAATTCCCAAATGAGTTCTGAAACTCTTTGAATTTACAAAACTAACCCAATTTTCTCAAAATTACAAATCTAGACTCAAAGTTTTCCAAAATTACAAATGTAACCTTTAGGTTCCAAAAATTTCAAACCTAACCAACGTTTCCAAAAATTTACAAATCTAGATGAGACTTTTCAGAAATTTACAAAACTACCTAGAACAGAAACTTATTCTCAAAAATTCCAAAATCTCGATTCAACAGATAAAAATTGAATCCAAACTCCTATACAAGTGGATTTCAACCTCAGGAACTCAAATCTATCATTGGTTTCTCCAAAACAACTCAAAATCACTAACATTTGGCTCAAACCCGAACTAAACCCTAGCTCAATCAATAACTCATCAAATCTCTTGATTCAAGACTTGATTCATGTTAATCTAACCTCAGACAATCATAATCTAACAACCTACAATACCCATTTCAACAGAAACATCTGAAATCCGAAACCCATTTCATTTTCGGCCTAAACATGATTTCAGAAATTAAAGGCATAAAATGGATGCAAATGAGTGATTGGAACTGAAATCTTACCTCTAGAGATGCTTAGGAACGTTAGGGAATCAATGAGAGGCAGAGAGAATTGATCCAAAATTGAGAGAGAGTGAAAAATGGCGTTTTCAGACGAAAGGGGTCGGGTTTTGGGGTTTAAAAACGACCACGGATTGAAATGCACCGTTTCAATATTTACAAAGGCAATGTATGTTATTGTCTCATGCAACGTACGTCTTGGTGTCACAACGTACATTGTCATAAAATGTACAACATACATTGTCATGGTCAAAAATGCATCCAATAGCTTCTGTTCTGAAATCGTAGAAGCACAACGTATGTCATAAACACGCAACGTACGTTGATCATCTTCCTTCCCAGATAATGTGCTTTGTCTTCTCACAACTTACGTTGTGAATGAAATTCCGGACAACGTGCGTCCTACAACTTGCAACATATGTTATAATGCTTCAGACAGCCTGCTTCGATTTCCTTCTCTTCCAAACATGCGCCGGATCATTCCCGATGTCTGACAACACCCAACCTTACAAAAATAACATCTTAAAATATTCTTAGACATCTTCAAACACCCAAGCATTCACCTAAATCATTTAAGGTTCAAATTGGAATTGAACTAAGACCGTTCGGAATTCCACCAAAGAGCTTGTCAGAATTGGTCGGAACACTACATAGATTGATTGAAACGGGAGGGATATTACACTTCTGATGTTGGAGACTTCTTATTTATAGCCAGTTGTACGAATGTAACCATTGGAAGCCTCGAAATAGCCGTTGTGAGAGAATGAAAAGTTTTGTTTTAATTGATGTCACCATCATTAATATGCGTTGTTCCTCATTAACGTGCATTCTTCAAGCATGCATCGTTTATCAACGTATGTTGTTGGCCATCAACGTGCCTTTTTGAAGTTGCATAACTTCTAGTTAAACAAACCACTTTCATTAGCGTGCGTTGATCATCCCTTCAACATGCGCTCTTCATGATCAGCGTGCCTTGCTCCACATTCCAGAATATGCACTTTCACCCAGATATTCATTAATGCGCCTTGTTCATTCTTTAGCGTGCGTTGTCAAATGTAATCAAGATTGTACCTTTGAAATCTACGTCGGTTTGTCAGAGAATATTCAAATTTTGATTCCCGAGGAGCGTCTCATTTTTGTCTCCATTTGAAGCTCGTCAGCGTGCATTAGACATTAACAACGTGCATTTCCATCCTTCTTCAATGGTGATAGCAGGAGTTCTTGATTTCATCAACGTGCCCCAACGCAATGGCTTGGACAAGTTCTGAAGAAATTCCTCGATAACATGCGTTGTTAAACTTTCTACATGCATTGTTCAGCATGCTCAAATTCCAGAACACTTCTGATCCATATCTACGCACCTTGTTTGATCTTTAACGTGCCTAGTTGCCATTTTTGCATACATCAGCGTGCCTTGATGAACTTTAACACAACTTATTCTTTATTAACGCGCGTTATCGAATCGACAAAGTGCTTTAATGCCAAATATCATCAAGTCTGCAACTTGGCACTCTTTTCATGGATGTTTTGCAATCATCATCATCAAAACTGAAGTCAACACTTCTAACCAATGTGGAATTTGGTGATTTATCCCAACAGTGCTGAAGTCAAGTATTAAGAGGTTGAAAGTTCAATTCTCAATAGGAGCAAATGAAATTATTTATAAATAAATCACGTGATTGCCAAATACCCAGAGCACAAATTGTTTCTTTGCTTAAATTTATTGTTTGGGTTGAACGATAACTCAGTGAGAGAAAGAAGAGTTGAAGTCGACTATAAAAACCAAAGAGACATGAAAAAACGAATTTAGTAAAATATTGATAAAAACTTACTTAAACTATAACTTTTTAGTCGATGATATGATTTTAATTACGGCTGGGCACAAACCGAACCAAATCGAACCGGTCAGTTTTTGGTTTATTTGGTTCATTTCGTTTAGTTTATTTGGTTTAATCGGTTTTCAGGTTTGATTTGTTTGGTTTTATCTGTTCGATTTTGGTTTTCAAACTGACCAAACAAACCGAATGAAAAATTAAAAATATAAAATCTTAGGTTAATGGTAAGAGTTTTGGTCCAATTTGTACACCCTCAACCCTAAATTGCTAGCTAGTGGTTCGGTTCATTAGTCTTTTATTTATAATTTGATGTTAGGAGATAGGCTGATGGTGGAGGTTGAAAAGTGGGTTTGAACTTTCTAGTTTGGTTTGCTTTGATTGAAGAGAGGTTGAAGGAGGGTGTTTGTTTCTTGGTTTGGCTATGGGTTTAAATTGTTTAGGTTAAGGGATTTGGATGGACGGTTTTGAACTTATTTTTAATTGGGTTTGAAAAGTTGCCACGTGGTCATGACATGTCAGCTATATTTATACGTTATCAAGCCAACATGGGATTTAACAGCTTATTCAGACGGAAAACTAATGTCAGGTTAGATTTGAAGTAAGATTCAAAGTTCAGGAATTTTTCTGACATTTTTTAAAGTTCAAACTATTTATGATAAAAACCTTGAAGGTTGAATGATTTTGATTTATTTACTCACTAGTTAGAAATTATATACAGTACCATTTTATTTAATTTGTAGAAGACATGCTGACCAGCCATTGCCAAAGTTAACATGAAAGGAAGCTATACTTAATCTATATCGATGTTTAGTCCCCTATTGGCAGCCAAATTCTTCAATTCTTCAAAGCTAAGAGAGTCATCTTTGAGAAAATTAAACTTCTCATAAAAAGGATTGACTAGTGTTTTAGGTGGATAACGATCAATGCAATCCTCCCAAACATTAACATCCTCCAAGTCTTTCAAAACTTTCCACACACAATTATTGCACTTGAAACCAGCTCCAAGAGTTATCATTAATATGTTGTCACCTTTCTTTAGCATTTTCTTGGCCTCCATGTATCCTAAAACATACCATAAACCACCTGATGACATATTTCCGAACCGGTGAAGTGCCATTCTTGCCGGTTCAAGATCGTACTCGGTTAGTCCTAAGCTCTTCCCGCACCCATCACTCACTGCTCGCCCGCCCGGGAGCACGCAAAAGTGTTGGATTCCACTCTTAAGGTAAAACCCGAACCTATAATTTGGCTTATTAATCACTTTGTTTGTGTAAAAAGACACTAACGAATGACGAAAAATCTCCCATGTTGGTAATACCTTAGGTAAAAGAACTTTAAGATTGATCGTTAGTGCTTCTGCTGCAGCTTTTTTTAGACCTTTTGTGGGGCGAAAGCCTTTGAATCCAAGATTATCTTCATCTTGAATACTTGTGTATTCATCTTGATTTGCACCAATATGTGTTCGAACTACACTTGTGAGTTTCATTATGGCTTTATGGTTCAAAGCTCTATTGTTTGTCAAGAGCAATGAGCATCCACCGGATCGAAATAATACATTAGATAGCATCATAGACCGGTCTTTCCCACAATACCAATTTGCTCCCATGCATTCGGTGCTCACAACAATGGCTAGTGAATTTTTGTGTGTTTTGAAGAGTTGGTGAACAAGTTCAATCGCTACGACACTCGCACTACAACCCATTCCAGAGAGATTAAAGGCCTTGATGTTGTCTCTCATTTTGTAGCGGTTTATGATGCGAGAAGTCAAAGATGGTGATGGAGAAAACAGAGAAATAGTAGTGACAATTATGTCGATTTGTGCTGGAGAAATATTTGATCTCATGAAG
>CAODLS013149744.1:0-12281 GCA_948243855.1 Flueggea neowawraea | reverse complement strand
TTACAGGTATTTATCCGTTAATTCTTGATTCTCATCATGTGCATGTTTAATTTTCTTTTTTTAAAATGAAGTTTCTTTACGTATTTATATTTTTTCTTCAAAATAATTGCAGAATGAAAGACTGAGGAGTTCTTTGCAACAGCAAAGACAGCAGCAACTTGTAGTCCTGTTAAAGAGCATAGAATCAAAGACCATGCCATTAGTTAGGCAAAAAGACGAGGATTTGGCTCGAGCGACGAAAAAAAGCTTGGAGCTTGTTTAAGAAAAGCACAAATGGAGAGTGATTCATGGCAAAGACTGGCAAGAGAGAATGAAGCCATGGTCACGAATCTAAGTAACACGCTAGAACAAGTCAAAGAGAGACTGGTGTTGGTAAATGGTAACAGCTACAAAAGAGGGGAAGATGCAGAGTCAAGTTGCTGTGGTAATTCATGTGATGAAACGTTAGAAAGATCAGAACAAGAGAGACAAGTGATGAAAAAAGCTTGTACAAGGTGCAACTTTAGGAGGCCGTGCGTGCTTTTTCTACCTTGCAGGCACCTTTGCTCGTGCAAGTCTTGTGAAGCCTTTATTGGTTTTTGTCCCGTCTGCAAATCAGTAAAAGAGGCAAGCATGGAGGTTTTTGGGGTCTAAATTAAACTAAAATTAACAAAATGCTAGTGGGTTGGGGGCGAATTTTTTTTTCGGAACACATGTTGATACCTGTATTATTGTCCCATAGTCATAGTGATCATGATGGTGTTATTATTATTTTTTTTTTCTTTGGCCTTGGTTGGGTTGTGTATGCAGATTTTCATTTTTGTACTGGTAGTGTTTCTACGTGGTATATGGCCAATGCTATGGTGCAGTTGTCAGAACGGTAAGAATCTGCTCCTTTTACCCCATCTAGGTTAGCTTCACAAGACCCTTTTGTGTATAATGGAGTAATTTTTTGTTTTTGATTTGTCTGGTTCAGAGGGATTGATTTGGTCGTACATGTTTACAAGTGATGCCTGCACCTTTAGCCGAACAGTGTACTGCTTGAGACTGACAAAAAAAGATTTTGAAAGCGAAGTTTGACATGTATGAAAGAACACAAGGATTGAACTGTCACCGCCACCCACGACCTTACTTTTTGCTCATACCAATGAACCCATCCTATTAAAAGCGATACTAACCATGCGATCCATTTGCTTGAAATTGACAACCCAGTGGCTCCTTTTTTGCTGTGTCTTGGCATAAATGAGATCTCTTCAGTCTTCTTTCACACCCTTATCTGAATTGAAGGCCATTGGAAAAATCCAGTCTAATCACACCTTGAAAAATATGCATAAGTCGGAAGTAGAAAGCTTTAGCTGGCAAATTTACAGCAGAAGTAGAATAATTGTGTGCCTGTTCTGGCGCAGTCGAAAACTTAATTTGGTGTTTTTGGTTGTGGGGGCCAGTAACTGTTAGTAGGATCCACATGAAGTTGGTAGCGTGATGGCAAATGGATATTGTGCATCGAGTGTCGCGATGTGGGTGAGACTGAACCGCGATTTGCTCTCTGTTACATTTTGTCCGAGAATGCATTAATCAAAAGAAGAAAAACATTTTGTCCAAGATGGGTTTCAACTTTCAAGTTTCAACAGGCATGAAAATATTGTCTGTTGCAAGCTCTTACTATTTCTCCTGGTTTGTACACGTGGACTGCCCAGACTTGTTGGTCCCATTTGGCTCTTGTGATGCTTTCCTGGGCAACCATTACCACCATCCATTTCGAGCATTCCATATTTTATTTCTGACTTGGTTCAAGTCACTTGGATGGTGCATCGCACTTGGCTTCCAAGTTTAATGACGTGGCACGTTTATGTGCGAAAAATGATGGGTGTTTGCCACGTAGTGTCTCCAATCTTAGCTTTGGGACAAAACAAATTTGTCAGGCGTAACTTGCAACTAGTTCTCCCTTTGTTTTGGAACATGTTTGTGTTCTTCGTTGGCATCGAAATAACTAAGAAGGCTCTCTTTCGTGAGCAGCCTGTGTGAATCAACAATCTAAGCGCATCCCCACCAGTAATAATATATTTTCTTATAAATTTGTGTGATACACTACTTATTTAACTCATTAATTAATATTTTGGCTCCATTTAATATAATTTGTGAAATTTCAAAAAATGAATTACTGAAAAAGTCAATTACTTAAAAAGTATATTACTTGAAAATTATTAATTTTGTGTATTTGATATAAAAATATATTTTTTCAAAAAATATGATGATAATATGATTTTTTTATTAGTTAAAAACCATAATATTTTTAAAAATAAAAAAAAGAATAGAGTGATGGCTAAATAGCATTTTTTCCTCTTAAATAAGTAAAATACTTGGGATTTTAGAATTTTATTTCCCCTGTATAGAAGAATTAACTTACCTCGTATTTATGAAAGTTACCATAACAATAATTATAAATATGCCAAAATAAATAATTTTTTCAATAATTAACGCCTCTTTTCTTTATACCAAACAGGGCTTCTATTACTACTACATCAAAAAAAAAGTAAAGAAAAGTAAATAGTAACTCTTCATTTTTATGGAGAAACTATTCAGTTTTATCCATTTTTATTTAATAATAAAATATTAATTAAAAAATTAAAAAATAAATTATTGTACAAGTTTCTAAATAAATTATTGTACAAATCAAAATAAAATATAATATTTTAAAAAAAGATTAAAAAATAATCTCTTCGTCAATTCTCTTAAAATATATATATATTTGTAAAATATTTTTTGTATTTAACATATTAATTATTATTGTATTAGCAAATCAATAAAAAGTGAAACGAGTAAATATTAACTCTTAAAAAATATAGTGTTACAATTCACTTTTCTCTATTTTTTTGAAATAGTAATAAAATATTAATTAATGAGAAAAAAGATAAACCATACATAAATTTTAATATAAATAATAAAAAAATAAATTAAATATAATATTATAAAAAATTGATATAAATAGACTGTTGGAATGGTTTAAGAATGCTCTAAGGTTGGACAAATCAATATATATATATATATATATATATATATATATATATATATATATATAATAGTTATACAGCTTTCTCAAATTTGTGATAAGTAGTTTCTCAATTGATTGATAAGTGACATAATATGTGTTAATTTTTTAATGTCTTTAAAGAAAATAGTTACATCATTACGTGTATATATATATATATATATATATATTCAAAGTTTGGAAAATTTTCTAAGGTTTCGCAAGTGACGTTTTAACTATTTCATATGTGACTACTTTTTTAGATATCTTCTCTCTTTTCCTTTTTTGTAACATAATATAAAAAATTTCTAAAATCAATAATTACATAATAAAAATAAATTAATATATGTATGAATATATACATTTAAATCAATATATATTATTTCACATATAAATATAGTTTTATAAATTTAATGCTATGATGAAAAATTTAGTTGGTAAATTTGATATATAAATTTGTAGTTAGCATGTGATTTAGAATGAGCTTGCAAAATATCAATATATTAGACTTTTTGAAAAATAAAGAATCAGATATAATAATTAATGATGATTTGATATTTTCGATCAGATTATGATGATGTTAGTTATATTTGCTTAATTCAACGCATGCATATGTATTCACTTGGTTAAAATTATAATAAATAAATTTAAATATTTTATTTTAATAAATTTATATATTTTTTGACAGAAAAAATAATATATTTAATTCATAATAGAATTATGAATAAAATTATAAAATTTCATAATAATTTTAAATATTTAATAGTTATAGTTTCTCTCATGATTTATTAATATTTAATTTTTCTCATTAAAATAATAAATTTAAAAATATTTTTAAAATAAAAATATATTATTTATTAATTTAAATAAAAATATTGTAATTTATCATTGATATTGCACTAATTGAGAGTGTATTTGTGGAAGCTCCTCCCTCGTCGGACCTGAAGAGAGCTGGGGCTGTCATGTCGAAGCTACTCCCTCGTCAGACCTGAAAGAGTGGTGGGCCTGTCGTGTTGTGTGTGTTTGGATATCAATGGCCTTAACCTGTGTCTATAATGGCTTCTACTTCGGCCTTGCCATAAACCAAGTCATGTGCACAAGAACTTCCTTCAGTTCAAAGAGGAAAGGATCAATCTGTTCTTTCGCATGGCAAGTCTATGACGGTAAAAGGCCATGTCTTGTGAGATGTTCAAACTTTTATTACTCCACTTGGATTATGCAACCATCAACTCCCATATTCATTCGTTTATCCGAATCAAAATTGGATTAAACTTTTAATTGACTTCATTTTAAGGTTTTTTTTGTTGTAATTGATGACCTAAATAAAATTATTTACAATATTGTCTATTATTTGGATTTTATTAAAACAATATTGTCTACCCCTCTCTCCCTCTTTTCCCCCTAATTAAAGTTCGATTGGACTTCCTATTTATGTTATGATTTAAGTGCATACAAATACGTCTCAACATATCAGTTAAGTGTGTATGGCTATAAATAAATTTCAAAAAATTTTGAGTGATTCATTTGTAAATTTTAATTTTCGTAAATTTTTGTATTTAGTTTAATTTTTTAAAATATTCAAATCCTTCATTTACAAATAATTTTAGTTAAATTTTGTTTATTTGTAAATTTTATAAAAAAATAGAATTTACAAATAAATTTTACACTTCTATTAATTTGACAAAATTACTCTTATACCACACTTTTAATCTACTATCTAAATATTAACTATAATGACATTTTTTTAAATAAAAGTTAAATAATGATTTCAAAAAAAAATAAAAAAATAAAAAATCACTACTTATTCTATATAAAATATTTATTTATAAATAAATAATTTAATAAAAAAATCTAACATATTAATTTATTTTAAATATAATTACTCATAAATTTTATTTTATTTCATTTATAAGTAAAATAAATTTAAAATTTATTTAATACCCAACACTATATAAATATATGTTCAGAAAATTCACGAGTCTAAAAAAAACAAGCAAGCAATGTACTATCAGTTACACACCAGAGAAGCGGGTCCCAGCAGGTATTCTTTCTAGTGGAAATTTACCAATAGCCAGGGCCGACATGCTTTCCACGTGGAAAAACCGACCTGCTATTATCAAATAAAAATATTCCTTGTTGGGTTACACGCGAAAGATAATTCAAGAAAACAACGAATAATATTCGAGTTCCCAAATCTTCCCTTTCCGTCTACGTTTACCTGATCATCGATTCATCACCGTCTTCACCCAAACAAAAATTCCAACCAATTGTTCTCGATCTCTCTCTATCTGTCGGAATCCGATCATTGAAACCCCAGCGATGCAACAAGGAGACTACACAGGCTCCTACTATCATTATCCTCATACTACCCTTAACCCTAATCCCAATCCGATCGATCCTCACCAAACTTCCTACGCTTCTGCTCCGCCTTTCACCTCCGGCTACTCTCCGTCCGATTATCCTGTTTATACCCCTAATTACCCTCCTTATTCTCATAATCCCGATCCTGCCCCTCCTCCCACAGCCCCTTCCTATGCTCCCACAACTCCTCCTCCACAACCGATGAATCCTCAACAACCTCTTAATTTACCTTCCCAACCGCAACAACAACAACAACCCTTGATTCCTTCTTATGAATCTCACGGCTCCTACCAGCCTCCCTCATCTGCTCAGCAATCCTACTTTCCACCGTTCGATCAGCATCAGACGGCTCCCAGTTACCCTTCTCATCCACCTGTTTCAGTCCCTCCTAATTCATCGTACTCCGCTCCGTATAATTCCCCGTTTAACCTAGGACGGTCTTCTGCGCCGTCCGCATACGATAATTTGTATGATAATTCGTCGAGATATGATCAGAATGCTGCGTATTTTAATGATAAGTATGGGGGTTATAATCGGAGCCGGTCCGATTTAGGGCCGGATCTGTACGGGAAGAGGCCGGAGAGTAGGTACGATGATGGCTATGGGGATGGTGTTTATGCGTATGAAGGGGGGAAGGTGGAGCCTTATGGGGCACGTGGCAAGGCCCCGAAATCCTCAACCTGGACGATGTTTGATGACTACGGGAGATCGATTAGCATTCCTTCTGGGAAGGATTCTTCTTCCGGCGGGTCCGGTATGAGTTCAGCAAAGATTGTGCGGGCAGTGCCGAAGGCGGATGCAGAACAGGATGTGAAGAGTGGGGTCCAGAAGTTTAGAGTTAAGTTGTTAGCTGAAAGCGGAGGCCAGAGTACCATGGATGTTCTCTGCCAGGTATCTCATTTTCTTCTATTTTTCTTGCCATCAAGTATTTCAGTTTTAATTGTAATTGCAAAAGGCACAGAATTGTTGAGATTACAATTTACAAGTAATACTGAATAAACTCTTAATGAGCTTATAGCATGACTCCCCAATAAACTGTAGTTAAGCTTTGTATATATATCGGCTGTAAATCTTGTGTGACTGAGTTTCTCAGATAGTTATAAACTTTTATTAGTAACTGTGGCAGATGTATATATCAATGTATTGCTATGGCAGGTTTCAATGTTTTTGTTGTTATTGTTGTTTTCTTTCTCATTATGATTCTCTTAAATGCTCTTTCAGATTGGTTTGGATGGAATTCGTATGCTTGATCCAAATACCAGTCGTACTTTGAGAATATATCCTCTTGAGAACATTACTAGATGTGATGTGAGTGTTCAGTTTCATCCATTTTGTTATAGGTTCTAACACAATATTGTTCTAAGGCTTTGTATTGAGATGTACAATTTCTTCTTCTGTAGGTGACTGATTCGTCTACCTTCGCATTTTGGTCCAAGAGCTCTGTGGATATTGAACCAAGACGCATTCGATTGCAATCAAATAGTTACACCACTAACACCCTTCTTGACACAGTTACAGCTGCAACCGTGCAGGTAGTTGGTCGTAAGAACTAAATATTTTCTTATCTGATTACGGGACATTTGCTTATCCTGCTGTGCCTGTTAGCCTTTAAGTAATCTATCATGTTATCTATCTATTGTTACTGCAATATTCATCAATTGAATTATGTATGCGTGTATTGTGAGGCTTAAAAAATTGAGAGATATTAAGAGGTGAATTTTATAACTTTCTGTATATGGATAAGAAAGATGGTAAGTCTGAAATTTTCAGTGGTGTTGATAATTTGTTTGGAAGGTCAAATTTGTGAGCATGGCTACATATTAGAATCTAGTAAGTCATGATTTGTGGCAAATGTCGAGCAAAATAGCTGCCAGTTTTCTTCTCTTCTTTGTTGCTTTGTTTTGTGCTTTCATGGATCAAAATAATCCTATATCATTATTGTGTCTCTGGGTATCTGAGGGCTTAATGTTTGGGATTCATTTCCTTCTTTAATGCTTAAGTTGGTTCCTTTTTCTCAACATATAATTGGTCTCTTTTTGGATCATTTTACATCTGGAATTAATGTAGGTATTTCCTATTCTTCTTGAAGAGAGGAACATTGGTTTCCTTATTGTTCTAGTTTAGCAGTTATTTCACCTTGTCATATTGTTGATTGGTGCTTAATAGTTGTAGTTTTTCTATTGAGTTTTTTTTAGCTGATGACTTTAGGTTTGATGTAAAATGTAAAAATAATGGCCAATAAATGAGAATTATTAGCCAATCTCAATTGCTTGCATGTAGCTCAAGGAGATGGGTGGAAGGAACAAGCCTTCTGATTTTTCAAAGACAACTGAGCAGTCTACAGAGAAAAAGAAAGGGTTTACTGATTTCATGAATATTATAAGGCCCGGAAATGAAGAAAAGGATCACTGGGTAAGTGAACTCTTGAATTTTTTTATTTCCCTAGTCGTTTTAGAGGTTTATGAAACTTTTGCTTATGGTTCTGTTTTCAGGTTCCTGATGAGGCTGTCTCAAAGTGCACTGCATGTGGAACAGATTTTGGAGCTTTTGTGCGGAAGGTATGAAATTATGTACCATTGTTGGCAAATTTATTTTCTGGAGGATTCTAACTTGTCTATTTTCTGTTCTCTCAGCATCATTGCAGAAATTGTGGAGACATCTTCTGTGACAAGTGTACACACGGAAGAACTGCTCTTACTGCTGATGAGAATGCTCAGCCAGTTAGAGTTTGTGACCGATGCTTGGTATGTGCTGCAGAACGATCGCTTTGAATCTCATATCGCAGAGTCATTGCATGTTTGTCAGATAATTCATCCAAGACCCCTAAAACCTGTAACCTTTTACCTTTTCATCTAAGGCTTTATCATCTGGGCGTGATAGGGAGGTATTCTTGGATTTTGTGCAACCTATTTTTTTGGAACAAACTCTGTCAATAATAACCTTTAGATTCTGACGAGATCAATGAATTTGGTTGCACTAATATTTTGCAGTTGTAATAACACAACTTTTATAAGTAGGAGGGTTTGGGGTTGGGTTTTGGGGTATAAGCCTTATTAGATGCTTTTATCTTTTGTATCTACTTGCAATTGTGTTCCTAGTGGTCAATATGTTCTGACTATACGAAAACATTTTCTTGTGATGTCAATGTCTTAGGCCGAGGTGACTCAGAGGCTAAGTAATGCTAAGGAAGCAGCAAATAAACCGGTTGGATTGCAGAGTCACGAGGACCTGGCTAGGAAGCTTCAGGTAAAACACACAGCAACTTCTGCTTTCCTGTTTTGCTTATTACTAGGTTGTAAATCAACCAGCTCAGTTGTTTAGATGGTTTATTGATGGTGATCATTTATGACAGGAGGAAATGGAGAGAAACCGAAAGGGATCGTCAGGTAATTTTGACGAAGTGTTGGTATTGTGTATTTCTTTTGCATTTTCCTTGAAATTAAAAGAGAACAGGAGATCAATTGTATCTTAACATCATTTTAACTTCATTTTCTTTCGATGCTTGCCAATTATGGAAGTTATAACATTCAGTATTTAAGTGGTGGTGCTGGGCTAGTTTCAGGCTTCAGCAACCCATAATTTATTCCAGTCTTTTAGCCATCAGAAAATCCTATATTCCCTTCCATCTAAGCAAGTAAATATACATGTAAACTAATGGTTTGCGTTCCACTCAGGATCCAAGTCTACTGATGGATCTGGGAGGCGAATGAGGGAAGTTGCCTGTCCTACTTGCACTGTACATTTGCAGGTTTGAAATATCTTGCTTTAGATTTCGTTCTCACTGCGTATTCCAGTTTATTATTCACTGGATGAGCTCTTCACAACCTGATTGTCTCTATGCAGGTCCAGGTTCCTAGCTCGGGCTCTGAGACCATTGAATGTGGAGTCTGCCAACACCCATTTCTTGTCAGCGCCCACTAATTATCCTCCTATCATCGTTACAGGATGTTAAAGAAGGCAAAACCCGATCAGATTTTGGGAGCTCAAGTGCTCGTAGATGCTTGCCATTGCTAATTGACATTGAAATTATGTGCGCTTCTAGTAGGCGCTGAAGTTGTACATGAATCGATAATCTCTTCTTTTTATTTTCATTTGTTCACATGCTGCTGTGAAATATTGTTTCTCTAAGTTTGTAAGGGCTTGTAATTTGAGGTATGATGAGTTTGTGCTGTATGCCTATAAATCGAATAATATGATTTTACGTAGTTTATATACTGGGATTGTCAAGAGGTTTATATACTGGAATTGTCAACTGGTATGCTTCGGCCCTAATGGCATGGAAGTTTGGACCTGTGATAGTGTTCTTAAACTTATCCTGTGATAATGTTATCAAACTTTTGGCCCAATTGTTGTTTCTTTGACACCTTGCCTCGTTATAGAATGAGATAGCGGATGGGACTTGCAGAGCCTCTATTACTATTTGCTGTTCGTATCATGGAGTTTGAAATGACTTCTGACCGGTATTGTTGGAGATGATTGATTTTTCAAACATATAAGGGTTGAACAAAACAATCTTAAGTTGTTAGTTCGCCATTCATGCATTTGGATAGCTGCCAACATCCTCATCTAATTAATTAATGCCCTTGGAAAGTTTCCCCGATCTACTATTTTCTCGCTGAGATGGAAGATTAATATGTTTGAATCAATGCTTCAATAAAAGTGGAGACTATGATGGGATTAGTCATTAACTATAAGGATATAATTAAAAAATTATGTTCAAAACCTTTTTAATTTTATAAAATATCACTTGTTTTTACAAAATACAATTTTTCAAAAAAAAAAACTTATTGTGAAAAGAAAGAAATAGTAAATCCTGTCTTATCAGACACTAATAAGTTTCCTAATCCAAACGAGACAACGGAAAGGGCTTAAATCCACTACAACAAAATTGTGGACCTCTTAATTATGTGTAGTTGGGAATTATCATGCAAAAACGTCGTATCATGGTCATGAGCAAAGATCAGTGCTGCTACTATATAAAAATGGTAAGATAGGCATAAGTGAGGTGTGAGTGGTTGAGATGCACTAACTGCGAAAGCCATGTCATGTACTTTATAGACCAAGTTATTTAAATGTGTAGTTTCCCGTCGTGTTCATTATCAAGAGCTAATAGCACTCTAAACCACTCTACATCCGTACCCTAATATTTGCTTGTGTAAAGGCAAGTGTCTTCAAATGTCTCCATCATAATTAATTAGTATCACCCCAAAATTACACTCCACATGTCTGCCTGTTTGGTCAATATATAATTAAGCTGTAGGATTACATTTCATATGTATGGAAAGTTCAATAATTGCTATTTATACTCAAATGCTAATTAATTTAATACAACTATTTCAGATAACATTTCTGTCTAGCTGGTGATGATGATGCATGCACATGATTTCCTACAATTCAATTTGTTACAAATAATGTAAAATGTAGTTATTGTCCTTGAAAATTTAATTTTTGTTAAAAGAAGCTTGTTGACAATCAATTTTTTTGGCCTTGTTTGATTCAAATGGTCAAGTTTCATCATCTTCTAACTGTCTTTTTTTTGAAATTAGGAAAGTAAAAACTTGAAGTCCTCTTTAATTTCGTACTTCTTCTCAACCAATGAGGAAATTGAAGTTCTTTCCTTGAGAAATTACAATTTGCTAAGACACTTTCTTACCACAAGGGCTCGAGTTTACGGTGTGTTTGGGGCTTTCGGTTAAATTGAAAAGGAGAAATGAGTTACGGGTAACCTAAACTGGAATGCTGCACGACTGAAATTTACTGGAAGAAAATAATGATACGTGGAAATGGTGTACGATTCCATAATGACCAGCCACCATGCACCAATATACGGAAGCCAGGCTAGGCAATCAATGAGCCAGGCTCCACATATACGCAAGCCAATTCAAGATCAATCAGTTAATTATATATATATATATATATATATATATTATGCTTCTCATGAAAAATGTGTAACCAAATCATCAAATTCATTCATGGTGATCAGCAATATTGTAAATGACAACGAACATGAATTCCAGCAGTGATCAGTTATGCGACTGGGGACCGACTCTTTGATTATGCGCATTAAAATCCATTTCTCCGCTAGCTGACGCAACATTGCTACCCCTACTCCGAAACCAATAAGGTCTACATATGTACATTTACATATTCAAATGCATAAGTACACCACCATCATACTTCCCTTCAGTTTTATTTCCTTTTACCGGTTTACCACGCTATATATCACGAGAAGATCA
This sequence comes from Flueggea neowawraea, assembly GCA_948243855.1. Classification (NCBI taxonomy): domain Eukaryota; kingdom Viridiplantae; phylum Streptophyta; class Magnoliopsida; order Malpighiales; family Phyllanthaceae; genus Flueggea; species Flueggea neowawraea. Next base: position 677 of record CAODLS013149744.1, on the reverse strand, counting down.
AACAGAAGAATTAATGGAGAAAACCCTATTTAAAAAAATTACATCAAATATTCCAAGTCAATATAGCATGGGACAACGATATACATATCGACCATCTCCGGTATGCGGAAAACTTTTAATCCATACATTTTAACCAAAAAACAACATTACTAACACATCGACTTGGAGCCAGTTAAAAAAATAAGGGAAGCTAGTTACGAACTGTAAAACAAACGGTGATGAATTTGGGGTTAATGAGATAAGAGATGATGGATGATAAGCTAAATAAGGGAACTGGTCGCTTAACGAACTACTTAGCTGGAGCAGCATTTATCCACAATCAGAAACTGTGAACAGTTCATGCACGACGATGCTTTTATTATTGTTATTATCATTAATAAAGGTCCTAGTAACCGTGTCACGGAGGTTAGCCCACCAATCACCAGCTTTCATGAAGTGAGACTCACTTTTCCACTTTGTTGAAGCTCTTTTTTTTCTCTACCAACTTCTATTTTCTCTTCCGGCAGAATCAGCATCAGCCAAGCTTCTCATGTCTCTTTTTGCAGCTTTGCTTCCTCAAAGCTTCTTCCTTCCCTGTTTTAGCCAGCAACCACTAGAAGATCTACTTCGATGCGAGTAGGGATGGAGCCAGAAAATTGGCAACGTAGTGGCGAATTTTTAATGAAAATATTTTTATG
>CAODLS013149669.1:0-18022 GCA_948243855.1 Flueggea neowawraea | reverse complement strand
TGACAGGGGAGATAGCTCCTGCCATAGCCAACCTGAAATCTTTAGATATTCTGTAAGTTTCTTACCTCAAATAAGATCATAGCAAGCAATTAGTCAAAATATCCTTAGAAATTCTGTAAGTTTCACTGCAATTTATCTATTATATCAGGGACTTATCAAACAACAATTTGTCTGGACAAGTGCCTGAATTTCTATCTCAATTGACCTTCTTGAAGAACTTGTAAGTTGCGGCATAATCATATTAAGAAAAAACTGGGAACACATTTGTAGCACTTAGATGAAAATGTTGTATTTGCTTCATGTCCTGCAGAAAGTTGAATGGAAACAATTTCACAGGTGCAATACCAGCAGATCTCCTTGAGAGATCGAAAAGTGGTTCATTATCATTAAGGCTGTTACGAATTCCTTGAACTCATGTCACTATTTATAAATATGCATACTTAACTATTTGTTATCAGTTACAAATGTTACGTTTCTCTAAAATTTTCCAATAATAACAAGTATGTATTTTGATTCCAAGACTTAGATTTGTCTTTGTTTTTTGCATCAATGAAGCGTTGATGAAGATGTAGATCATTGTCAATTGGATCCATGTACAAAACAGAAGAAAAGCAATAATTTAGTTGTTGCAGTTGTTGCATCAATTGCAGCAGCGTTTGTCCTCGTAGCTATTGCAATGATCTTATTATGGAGGCTTAGAAGAAGAAACAAATCGAAGAAGAAACAAATCGAGTATGTCATGCATTCAACTTTCCATTTAAAAAATTCAGACCATAATCAATAATTACTCTCTATGAATTAATCTCAGAAGTTGGGAAGGCCGAAGCTGAGACCAATAGAAAACCTGAACCTCTGGAGTTGAAGCAACGGAAATTCTCATACCGTGAAGTTCTGAAAATGACTAACAACTTTGAGCATGTTCTTGGAAAAGCAGGTTTTGGAACAGTTTACTATGGCTATTTAGGCGACACCGAAGTAGCAGTGAAGATGCTCTCTCCATCTTCAGTTCAAGGGTATAAGGAGTTTCATGCTGAGGTACCAAATAAGCACTCATATCTCATTCAGAACTTTCAGCTCATCAATTCATAAGAATCACCAAACTAACTTTGATTTTTTTTTGTAGGTAAAACTTCTTTTGAGAGTTCATCATAGAAACTTGACTAGCCTAGTTGGTTACTGCGATGAAGGCACTAACGTGGGACTCATATATGAGCACATGGCCAAAGGAAACTTACAAGATCATCTCTCACGTTTCTTTCCTGTTCTAAATTATCTGCATCAAATTATTAAGGTTTCCGAATTTGTTACATAAACATATATAAGAGTTATCTTGTTTCAGTTGTCCGGAACTGAACAAAAATTTACCAATTAATAGACTTGTTCATATTTGAACTGATGCTGCAGGTAGCAATCGAGATGTCTTAAGTTGGGAAGCTAGGCTCCGAATAGCCCTTGAAGCTGCGCAAGGTTAGTCAATCTATGATTCTCATTAGTAATTGTTTTTTGCAATAATATCTAATTAGCAGCATGTGAGCTGCAAAAAAAAATAATTAGCAGAATGTGTTTTAAAGAAATGAAATTTGAAATATGAGTAGAATTGGAGTATTTACATAACGGATGCAAGCCACCGATTGTTCACAGAGATGTGAAGACTACAAATATTTTGTTGAGCGATAAATTCCAGGCAAAACTGTCTGATTTTGGTTTGTCAAGAACATTTCCAGTTGAAGGCGACACTCATGTCTCAACCATAGTTGCTGGTACTCCTGGGTACCTTGACCCTGAGTGAGTACATAACCACAACCTTGATGAAATGATATTTGTGATGCAAGCATCATAAATTATTTAGTTTCGATTAAGCAGTCAGAAATGATTTTTAGTTTGGTCTGACAGGTACTATGTAACAAACTGGTTGTCAGAAAATTAGGCGATTGAAGTAAACGCGGAATAACAAAGAACAATCACATAAGAACACAAAATTTACGTAGTTCGATCAATAACCGATCTACGTCCATAGGCAGAGCACAAGTATTCTATTATTCAGAGTTACAACTTGGCCAAAAGACACCAAGATTGTTCTCAAACCACCTATTTATAGTATACAATGAAACTCTGGCCAAAATAGACCACCCAAAATCCTAATACACGTATTAGAACCCTTCATAAATAGGAAAACACGTTCAGAATAGATTACACGGACAAACCAGGTAAGACACAGTCGAAACGAAAAAATCGTATCCGTGTAATTAACCACAAGACACGGTTTGACACGGCCGTGTCCCAGGCCGTGTAACACACTATTTTGCCATTCCTTAATCTTTTCGTCTCTAATCCGTCTCATTTCGACTTCTTTTAATCATGACTTTAATTTTAATTAAGAAAATCAACTTCAATATCAACACTGGTTGACTGAAAAGAGTGACGTGTATAGTTTTGGAGTTGTTCTATTGGAGATAATCACAGGCCGTCCTGTGATTCCCAAAACCAAAGAGAAGACTCACATCAGTCAATGGGTTCAATCCATTCTTGAAACAGGGGATATCCAAAGCATCGTCGATCCAAGGGTAAAAGGTGATTTCGACATCAATTCTGCCTGGAAAATTGTGGAACTTGAGATGGCATGTGTTTTCGCAACTTCTGCTAGAAGACCAACAATGACTCAAGTTGTGAATGAGTTGAATGAGTGTTTGACAGCAGAAATGGCTCGAACAAGGGACGGGTATAGCTATCAGACAGGAAGCTCGAGTTCGGCTTACACGATGAGCGTGAATATGCACACTGGTCTATCTCCCCTGGTGAGGTAGTCTTCACCGAAGAAACCAGCTTTTGTGCCTTAATTATGTGTCATTGTGGTAAATTCGGAGTTGTCGCGAGTGATATCCTGGCACCAAAGGGTCCGAATATGTGTTATAAAGGACAAGTGTGTTCACAGTTAAGAAAAAAGAAAGACTAGTGTGTGCGTAACAAGGGTCACAATTTTGAGCTGGCAGGTCACAATTGCGTTATGTCGTCATGGTTATATGTGATGTAAGCACAGTAAAAATAAAATTCATATAAATCTGTAATAACGTGATCATGCGCCTCTAATCGTGTTGGTGTCAGAAATTGCCACTTTCGTAGGTGAAGATAGACGACTTTCTATCTATGGAGCGGTACACGGGTATAAAAAATGACGTGTCGTCAAAATTTAGACGACCTGGCGTTGATACCGAATTAGCAACCTCGCAGAAATGGAAGGCCATGCATTTAGTGGACGAAATGCTAAGAAATTTCAGAAAAGTTACGGTGACTAAACTGCATTTTTCAAGCTGTAGAACATGAATAATCTTTTTTCGAACTTCATTTGCCCTATTAATCCAACTCCGCAATCGCATCGATTAATTTTTGTCTCGGCAACAAACACCGTTTCCGTGAACAGAAGGAGAGAGGTTCGAGAATGGGAGATTACCATGACATCGACGTTATTCTCGCCGATGAAGAGGCCGCATCTCCACTGTTTGAATTCCTTAATTTCTTTTTTCGATTAATTGCGAACTTACCTTTTGTTTTTTTCTGATTGCAGTTTGTTCCGGTTGTTTTCTACTGGGCAATCAACGGAGTCAGATTCGACAATAGAATCGAAAGAGGCTCTGTAAATTATGAAAAATTGGCTCAAATTACTATGTTGGCTTGTGGTTGTGTTTTTAATTCTGAATGTGATTTTCAGGTGGAGCATCAAGGTCCGAATTCAAATTGGAACAAGGTTCTGGAATTCTGTATGTTTCTTACCTCCAATAAGATCATGACAAGTAATTACCCAACAAAATCCTTCAGTAATTCTGTAAGTTTAATTCGCAATTTATTATTATATCAGGGACTTGTCAAAAGACAATTTGACTGGGGAAGTTCCTGAATTTCTATCTCAATTGACATCCTTTGAGACGTAGTAAGTGTTATGATCAGATTAAGAGAAACTGAAAACACACTTGTAACACTTTGATGAAAAGGTTGTATTTGCTTCTATGCTCTGCAAAAAGTTGGATGGGAACAGTTTCATGGGTCCAATACCAGCAAGCCTCCTAGAGAGATGGAGAAGTGGTTCATTATCACTAATAAGGTCTGTTGAGACTTCTTTTTGATGTAATAAAGATGCATACTGAAGTCTTGTTTTCTCTTGCAATTGTTAAGAAACTTTCCCTGAAATTTTCCAATAATAGGATGTAATTTTGATTCCAAGACTTACATTTGTCGTTGTCTTTTGCATGTATGAAGCATTGATGAAAATGTAGATCATCACCAACGGATCCTTTCACAAAAAAAGAAGAAAAGCAATAATGTAGTTATTCCAGTGGTTGCATCAATTTCAACAGTGTTTGTCCTTGTAGCTATTGCAACGATCTTAATAATGGAGGCTTAGAAGAAGAAAGAAACTTGGGTTTGTTCAGAGCATAATCAATTGTCACTCTATATATATCAGAAGTTTGAAACGCCAAAGCTGGGACCAACAGAAAGCCTGGACCTCTGGAGTAAAAGCAATACAATTCTCATACTCTAGTTCTAAAAATGACTAACAACTTTGAGCAAGTTCTTGGGAAAGACGGATTTGGAACGGACTACTATGGCTATTTAGGGGACGCTGGAGTAGAAGTGAAGATGCTCTCTCCATCTTCAGTTCAGGAGCACAAGGATTTTCATCCTGAGGTACATAACATACAAATTAAGCACTCATATCTCATTCATACCTTTCTTCTCATCAGTTCATAATAATCATTAAACTAACTTTAATTTGTTTATTTGCAGGTAAAACTTCTTTTACTAATTCATCATAGAACTTGTCTAGCCTAGTTGGTTACTGCGAATGAAGGCACCAACGTGGGACTCATATATGAGTACATGGCTAAAGGAAACTTACTTGATCATCCTTCAGGTTTCTTTGCTGTTCGACATTATCTGTATCAAATTATTCAGGCTTTCAGAATTTGTTACAAGATCATAATTTTCTTCCTCAGTTGTCTTTAACTGATAAAAAATTTAGCAAAATAGACTTGTTCATATTTGAATTGAATGGAAGCAGGTAGCAAGCCAGATGTCTTAAGTTGGGATAGCCTTTGAAGCTGCACAAGGTTAGTAAACCTATGATTTTTTAGTACTTTTTAATCCCATTATATTGAGGTAGCAGCATGTTTTTAAAGAAATTAAATTCAAATATGAAGGAATCATATGCTAGTTTAACAAATAAATAGTATGAATAATAAGTTCGACTTATCAACTTCGATTTCAGCAGAAGACAACAACAACCAGCAGCGGAGCAGGATCGGATCCGATGTTGGTCTCGTGAGCAAACCATGGTCGTGTTGCTAATGTGAATGCTTAGCTCGTTCACAGTCTAGATGCCACGTGGATTGAGATCATCAACCGATAATATCTGGTGGGAGGAGAAGAAGGAGAGTGAGCGGGAGAGACTGAAGAGAGAACATGGAAGCAAAGAGAGGGTGAAAGAACACACTTTCTTCTCTCTTTTTCCCTTCTTTTCTCTCTCTTTTTTCTCTTTTGTTTTTCCTCCTCTTTCATATTTATAAACCTTCAAATGAGTTTTGTTCATTGGGCCTATTATGAGCCTTATGGAATCATGGACCTAATAGGGCCAACTTAATTGGACTGATCAATTGGTCTCAGTAAACAGTTACGGTTCACAACTTGACCGACCGATTTAGTTAACAAAATACGAGTAGGATTAACGTATTTACATAATGGCTGCAACCCACCGATTGTTCACGGAGATGTGTTTGTGAATTCCTCTCCAGAACATGCAATATCTGGATTGTTGTACATTATAAAATAGCCTATCAATACTTATTTTCATCATTAAAGAGTAGAAATTTTTTTTATAAAAAAATTATTAAAACTCCATAATTTTAACCTTTAAAAGTTTGCTTGATAAGTGAATAGTGGATGATAAAAAAATATGTAAAAAAATGCAGCTTTATTAATACAAACAAATTTGCAAAAGAAAGTTTTTCATAAATAAATTGATATATGAAGTGCCATAACTTATAGCTTCGAGAAGAAACCATGAGTCAGGCACGATACAATCAATTTTTGCATTAAAGTTTATCCATTTTATTTTGGAATTTTAAGTTACCTTTAGTTGTCGATCTTTATTTTTTTCTGATTTTTTGAATTTTAATATTTATTACGTAAAAAATATATAATATATAAAATGATGTATTTATTGGTAAAAAATATAAAAAATGAGTTTGTTATAAAAATAGAAACAATAAGTTGTAATAATTAATTCTTAAAATTATTAAAACTACATTTCATTAATATTATATAACAAATAAGACTCCTGTTTAAAAAAAATAATAGAAAATGTGCTAAAATGTAAATTAAAATCTATATAAATTTAGAAAATAAAAATTATTTTTTTTCTATTTTGGAAAAACAAATTTGTATAAAACAATTTCTGTACTCTAGTCTTCAATTATATTTTATTTTTTCATAAAAAACAAAGATATTTAAAGATTTTTGGAGAAATTAACTGTAAAAATGATATTTGTATGATCAGAAAAGTGATTAGTATGTATCATGTATGAAATGCTTGCTATATTACTGCCAAAAAAATTGAAATGATTGTTATATATATAGCTCATAGAATTGGAATTCTTGAGTAAGAGTTGAAGAGAATTGTATTGTCTTTTTATTTATACAAATCTAAAAATTATCATTTAAAGTATATAAAAGTTATCTTCTATAAAAATTTATGGTTTTTTGAATATGAGTATACTTTTATAGACTTTTTAAAAATCATAATTGAATATCACTTAACTTTTGTAGATTTTTTTTAAATTTGTAAAAATTATAATTTAATACACTCAAATTTTTAAAAAATATTTAAAAATTATAATCCAATAACTCATAACTTTTTAAGTCATTAAAAATTATAATCCAATACACATTCCTAAATTTCACAAATTATCGGGCCAAAAAACTCCCATACCCCAATTACTTTTCATAGGGTAATGCACACTCCATATACAATTTTTTCCCTACAAATGGAGAAAAAAAAAGTGTAACTAACTGTGGATAATGCATATATAAAAGTAATTCGGGTTGAAGGGGTTGTTATCTACGTCCAAACTTGCCCACGTAACGTAACTTGAAGGAAAACACCAAATAATTAAGAGGTGGGTCTGCATCATTATCACTTAACGGTTTTTTTTTCATAAATAACCCACCAATCTAAAATATATTTAATAAATGACTACATGAAAATTTTAACTAAATATATCTATAAATTATTGAAGTATTTTCTAAAAATAGCCACTTAATACTTAAAATGTGGATTCACTAAATCTCTTAAAAAATAGGAGTTGTCAATTGTTGAAACTGAATTTAAAGGAATCATATTTACTAAGATATTATTTTGATTGCTTAATTCCAAAATCATAGGATAAATATCTTAACAAATACATATAATTAGGTTTATTGATAGATTCGTAATTGATAAATATATTCTTACTGAAACTTAATTAAAACTCAACAGAAACTTTGTCATGTCATATAATCTTAAAAAAATAATTAAAAATTTCATGTAAGTTACCAATATATATATATATATATCATAGTCAGATACAGAATCAAAGTGTGGACTCTGCTACTAGACATAATATAGCATGTATCTGGCCGGATACATAGTTACCCTTTTACCCAGTAACTAGGGCCTTCTCAGAGCATTAGTATACCAAAAGCTACATATCCCGTAGTTAGGTGTCCCATAACAGAATATTATTTATGAAATATTACAAACAGCCATGCAGATCAAAATTTTAGTCTTTTTTATAGAAATATATATATATATATATATATATATAATCACATAAGCCTAATTATTAATTAGAATCACATAAGCAGGATTATTAATTAGACAAATAATTATTAGTCCGATTTTAAATCATAGCTAGACACAGCAAAAACTATACAGAGTTTGAAGACACAACCTATGTTTCTGAAGCTGTCATTTCACTCACTTGGTATCCGATGCTAAGGATCAAGTCAAACACCACTAGCAGGTGGCTGATTGTGCTGACAGGAACAAGAAGCTGAAATAGATACATACACAATAATTATCAGAAAGAAATATTGGTATTGTGGCGGTACCAAATGCATGATATGTAAATGTTAATGCAGACACTTGTCTGACAACGAAAAACCTATTTCAGTTGAAGATTTAACTCAGAAACCCGAAATTCAAAATCTACGCGAAAATACAGTTGGTCTCGAACTTTTTCTAAAATTACAAATCTGGACCTCAACTTTCTAGAAGTTACAAATTTAAACCCTTATTTTTAGAAATTATGAATCTAATCAATAACTTCCAAAAACATTACAAATCTAACTCAAATTTTTCAGAAATTTACAAAACTAGGCTAAATACAAAGTTATTTTCCAAAAAAATATCAAAATCATGTTTCGATCAATACCCGATGTTCCAATTGACATTGCCTTAAAACAATATCAAGAACATAAATTAACCAACAATTCCATCAAACGAACTCAAAATCATTCCAAAAATCATCAAAATCGAACATAACCCTAGTTCCTTCAAGAACTCATCAAATATCTTGATTCAAGGCTTGAATCATGTTCATTCAAATCCCCTCTAACCTATTCTAATATTCTCTAACCTTATTACAACATAAATCATCCAAAAATTGAAACCCTAGAGAAATTCGGCCAAAAAGGGAAATCTATAAATCAAGTATGAAAATGAGTTAAAAACTAAGAAAAAGATGTAATCTTACCTCAGAAAATGATTAGGAATGATGGGGGAACAATGAGGAATAGTTTCAGACGATTTGAGAGAGATTTGAGTGGAAAAAATAGAGTGAAAATGACAAAGGGTAGGGTTTTTGGGCGTTTTAAGGAGCTGCAAATCAAAACACACCGTTTCAGCCATTTCAAAGGCAACGTACGTCATTTTATGCATAACGCACATCTTAGACCATCACAACGTGCGTCCCCAAAGTCAAGACGTACGCCGTATAACTTCCAGTAGCCTTGGATTGCAGAAAATACATCATGATGTATGTCGAAGATTGACAACATACGTTGATCATCTACGCCTCCAGATAACGTACGTCTTGTAAAAGTGCAACGTACATCTTGACATCCAGGAAATGTACGTCTTCAGAAATCACAACGTACATCTTCAACACTTCAATTCCCATGCTTGATGTCTCTCACTTCCAACACGAGTCAGACTATTTTCGAGGCTTAACAACACTTAACCATGTATATTTATCATCATAAAACACCGTCAAACGTTAAATCAACATCATCAAACACTAAAACATTATCGGAATCATCCAAGAACCGAATTGAAATTGAACGGAAAGCTACAGAAATTCTAATCGAAAAAGGCGGGATTTTACAGAAACTTAATAGAAACTTTAAAGAAACTAAATTTGATAAATAAAAATAAAATGAAATATAGGATTAAAAACACAGTTATGAAACTTGATAAAAACTTAATTGAAACCAATCAAAATACGTTAAAAATAATTGGAGTCATAAACCCTTAGATTTATGATTTTTATTTAATTATTATTGAAAATTAAAATTGGAGGTGTATATTTGACAAATACATAATTTGAACTTGACTCAACAGTCTATCCATAAAAATGTGAGACTTACATTGATTGTGAAATTAGATAATTAATTACCAAAAAAAATGGAGAAAATATAATAAACATATACAATCCAAAATTGGCAATTACTTATTCCGACGATATAATTAGAATATAAAAAATTTACAATTGTATTACCAATATTTTGGCGGAAATTGTTAGATTAAGTTTTAAAAGGTGGCTATTCTTTGCAATTTCCTCATCACTTAATTCCCTCTTTGGGGCCCAACCATTTGTGAGGCTATCCTCTACTCTTGCCGTGCAGCAGTATGGGAAAATTACAGATTTATGTAACATTCCAAGTAATTACAGTGTCCGTTTTCAAGTACTAAGAATATATCCCTATTTTACAACATATAAAAAATGTATTTTAAAAAAAACTACGAGAAATTGTCTTATTTGCGTGAGAAATTGAGTTTTCGCAAGAAATCAAATTTTTTCGTGAGAAATTGATTTTTTTCTAAAAAATATTTTTAATCCAAATTGTATTTTGGGTTCACAATAGAATATACAATTCATATTTTCAAAAATGTGTGAATATTTTTTAATTATTTTTTTATCAATTTTAAATGAATTTTTTCTTTAAAAAATATTTTTTTTCAGAGTCGATTTTGTCCTTCACAATTGTTCACAAAAATAGTGTATATTATATTATACATTATTGTGAACCATTTTAAATGATTCACAACGGTTCACAAATAGAGCACATAATTCATATTTTTTAATTCTGAATATTTCTTTTTAACTTTTGGCATTCATAATTGTTCACAAAATAGTATGCATCATTTTATACATTATTGTGCACCATTGTGAATGATTTTAAACAGTTCCCCAATAGCAATAGAAATAAATTAAATAAACACAATTAAATCTAAAACTAGTGATATTCTTGTGAATAACTAAAGCAAAAAATAAATCTGAAACTAGTGGCATTTTTGTAGAAATGATCAAAGTCGGGGCCATTTTATAAAAAATTAAAACAAGGGAGCATCGATCGATTTTACAAGCAGTAATATCATATATAAATATGAAAAATACTAAAACATAGTTGCACATAATCAATTCATAGTAATATACATATAGTTACTATCAAACAAAAAATTAAACTAGTATAACCTCTTATTAAGTTTTGAATTGAAATGTACATTATATGCACATTTACCATCTCGGTCTTAATAATTAACTATGTTATATTTAATTTCATAGATAGTAAATAATGATTTTTTGGATTCACTTTTAAAATTCACTTGACTTAGAAGAATCCATGTTGATCATCTCAATTATTATGGTAGACTTAATAATTTGACAATATATTTAACGTATAAAATATTACAAATGAAATTACGGCAAATTACCACAATAATAACAAAAATAATAAATAAAATCAACATCATTTATTGAACCAACATACATCCAAAAAATTAATCTCAATGTTAATACACATATATTAACATTGGGTAGTATTATTACACAAATAATGCTTATTAAAATTACCCCAAAATAATACTACACGAATATAGTATTATATTTTTTGCTTTTGTCTCCCAATTGGACACACAATAGATCATAATCCAATGTGTTATAATAAAATCCATAAGTGGTCACACCAACTTTTCGATAATTCTACAAAGCATACAACTTTAAAGTGGTTCTTCCACCTCTCATGATCTCTTTTCGTGATCATGGAGTAATATTGGACCTTTGTGCGCTAAATGCACAATTACATTCTACTCATTACGACCACCATCTTCCCAAAATACTCACTTTTGGGAATTGTGCAAATTTTTCTTTAATTCACACTTTATTCAATGAAATATGGTCTTACCCATTCGTTTATTTGTAACAAATTACAAATAAAATGGGTATTTACATACTTGCGTATTATCCAAATAATTGAAATCTCATTCTAATTATCTAAATGAGAACCATATTTGCAAGTTTCCAAATCAATTATTTTGAAAAACTAATTTTCAAAATAATTCTTGGAACAAAATTTATTTTTCACAATTTTTATGCACCAAATAAATTGGTAAAAATTGATCTTAAATTAAAAAAAATTATGAAAAATATACCAAAAATTTCAGAAAAATCACAAATAATTTCTCCGAAAATTTGGAAAACAATAGAGGTTGAGACACGTGTCACGCCCTCACACGCGCCACGTGCTTTATCACCACGCGCACCAACACACCTCACGTGCCACTACCCATTTTCGTCGCCACGTGTCATCGTCACAGGAGTACACATGTCACATAAGCACACGTGTCATCCAGTGATTCGACCACGTGGACAAACGACAAGATGACACGCCACGTGTCACAACATGTGTTGATGATGTGGCAGACACGTGCCAAGTTCTGCCGCGTGTCACTCTGTCGTTGGCCCGCGTAATGACGTGTCAGAACACTCATCCGCCACGTGGAGGTCCATGTGGCGCTTTTGCCACGTGTCAACCCGTTATTGGAACACGCATGTTGTGTGTCATTATCACTCGACACGTTGCGCCCAATGATTGGTCCACATATCGGTCAATATTTGACTTAGTGAAATTTGACTGGTCAACGTAATAGGTGTCGCGCTCTGAGTGGTCCGCTTGTTTTTCTCCAAACAATAGAAATTTGCCACCCGAGCCATGTGGTGCGTTCTAATTGGTCGACACTCTGCCAATGGGAATGCGCCATATGGCCTATTGGATCAGATGAAACAAATTCATCTGGAAGCTTTTCACTCAGTATTTTTCGATCGGGTTTTCGTTGATTTGACGACATTCCCGATGGAATTTCGCGACGAAACTTGGACAATTTATGTTTTCAAGGTCGCTAATCTCAAATATTTTGTCATAATTTTGAAATTCCAACTTTCAGATTTGGGCTCCGGACGGACTTGAACCAAAAATCGCGTTGGAGACAAAATGTCGAATGCAATAAAAATACAGTAGGCATCCTAGATAGAGATCAACAAAATTTTTGAATCAAATTCAAAAAATCCCTACTGGCTCTGATACCAATGAAGGAATCGGGTACCTGTTTAACAAATAAACAGTATAAATGGAGGTTCAAATTACCTACCTCAATTCCGATGGAAACATAACAGTAAACAGCAGCTGCAGGACCAGGTTTAGATGTTGATATCGAGAGCAAACCATAGTCGAATAGTCGACGGGAGTGCCCGGCTCGTTCGTAATCTAAATGTCACGCGGATCGACACCATCGACAGACGATTCACAGTGCGAGGAGATGGAGGAAGGAAGATGGAGGGAAGGATGCGGGAGGGGAGAAACATTTTCTCCCTTCCTCCTTTTTTCTTTTCTTCTCCTCCTCTCTTTTCTTTCTTTCCTTTCCTTCTCACTTTCTCCTCTCTTCACTTTCTCCACCCTTTCTCTATTTATAGGCAACCAAGTGGGCCTTCATTGGACCCATTATGGACCTTATGGGCTTATGGGCTTAATGGGCTCAACTCAATTGAGCTTACTAATTGGTCTCGGTTCACAGTCCTGGTTCACACATTAATTGATCGGTTCGGTTCACCCATCATGGGCGAGCCGCTTTTCCAACAGTTTTCATCACTAAATTAAGCATGCTCTAATCAACAAACTAGCCCTTAACAATTAAAAATCAGCAAAAAGTTTATCAGCATTTCAAATTGTTATTATAATTCATATATCGTCAAGCTTTTCCACTATTTCCTAATGCAAAATATAGAATGACATTTAACTTAAGAGGGTTTATTATTATTTTTTAGTTAATACTTTTATCCTACAAAGCATTTAGCTGATACAGAATTAAGCGAAAATATTAGTGAAAGTGAAAATATTAGTGAGAAGCGAACCACAAAGACAAATTTTCTATCACTAATATTACATAACAAAAAACGAGAAGATAATTTGCCTGGAGCAACAGTAACGTTATGAAAAAGGCCCGAACGGAATCATTTATACAGCTGTATTGCAAATATCTGTATCAATAAAAATGGATAAAGCATTGGATTAGCATGCGGAATAACAGAAGCAATTTAGTTGCAGATATCTGTCAATGTATATCTATAAAGGTGGATTAACATCTGATTTTTTTTTATAAAAAAAGTGGATAAACATCCGAAATTATAGAGTTTATCACACCTGAACCAGTAACTTTGCATACGCAATCTTATCAACAATTGTTGCGACAAATTTTCAATTTTCAATTGGTTATGTTGTTTGATCAATCAGGGTTTCACCGTCTGCACTGGCAGAATGTCCATTCCAACAGAACATGAAACATGAGAAAACCAACTATCAAAGTTTCTGGCAAAGCAGAAGACATCAATACATTAAATTCTCTACGAACAACATTGCACATTTTTAGATTTTTGAGCTACACAACAAAACTTGATTTGCAATTTTAATAAAAAAAAATTCGAAATTCATGCTTCAAACAAAAGAACATTGCACAGAAATTTATGTTGAAGATTCTTCTTGTTTGATGATGTTAGTAGATTCCACAGCAACAGGACCATTGCTAAGTAGCTTCTGCACCTTATGCCTCTCCTCCAAACCCTGTGATCCTTCAACATTCCCAAACAACTCCTTCTTGATCGCCTGAAATGCCATATCCAACCCACTGCTGAACTTTGAAATTGAAGAAATGTGCAACGGGTTTGGGAGAGAAGCAAATGAAAGGCGGAAAGCGGCGTCGGTTTGGATAGACACAACCTCGAAGAATCAAAACACCAAGGTTTGGTCCGAATCCGGTCCGATTCAGGTTTGACCGATTTTGATTGGTTAAACCGCCAGTTCTGATTTTGATTCGGTAATTTTTTTATTGTATAATTAATTTTTATCTCATTACATTTTCCGCTTTGGAAATGATATTCTCTTACCTCTTTTTAGAGGGAATTTCTACAAATAAAAAAATAAAGATGCAAATCATATTTTCATATTTTCAAAATCAATATTTTTCAAATTTCTATTTTCACCAAAACTTTCCATAATTTTAAAAAAATAAATTGATTTTGAGAAATATGAAAATAATAATTAAATACAATAACAAAATAAGTAAATTAACTATAGTAAAAAAATAGAAGCAATTTGAGAAATATAGAAATTGTAATTGAAAAATAAAATATAGAAGAGAGAGAGAGAATTGGTGTGGAAGAGAAATTGTTGCGAATGAGTGTAGTATTTATAGATTTTGAAAAAAGAAAAAAAAAATGTTTCTTTTCGGAATTAACCGGTTCGAACTTCTGGTTCCGAATCATATGGAACCGGTGGTTCGACGGTTTTTAAAACCCTTGATCCGGAACCAGCCCGTAAACCGTCGATTTTGCACTGTGCGGTTCACAGTTTTGGGCCGATTCCAATTCGCCATTTCCAGTTCAGTTTTCAAATGTGTAATTTACAGTACCATCAATACTATTTAACATGATAATTTTTAATATGATAATACGATTAAAAAGTATACAATTATGGTATGAAATAGCATACACAAATTCATTTTTCTTTTAATTATATTATATCTAACCATTTTCAATAGATAAACAACATAATACCACTATAACTCGCCAATCCAAATTGCCCCATCTATTTGTCTCGAGTTCAACCATATTTAATAGCAATCTTGAAGAGAAACGTGCAAAGCTCTCTTGGTTTGGACATCATTACCATGTGATCAGATCCAAATATCTCAAACACTTCATTTGGTGGCTTTTTTTTTTCTGTAAACCAAAGTTGAAGATCTCTTTTAGCCACCTCATCTTTCTCTGAAATTATATACACTCGACCCACTGATCCATAATTCTGCTTTGTTAGCACTATATTTTTGGATTGATCGTCTTCGCCAAACAAACGTATTGGTCTCACCAATGTTGTTGCCAGCACCCAATCCTGTAATGATTTGAAAAAAAAAAAACTACGTGACATTTTTGGAAATTTCGATTGCATGAAAGTAATGATTTTCTATAAATTAACCATGTGGTGCATCAACATTAATTCAATGAGAAATTGAACAAAATGTAATAATAGTTTATGAATGATTGTAAAAATTTTATATAAATTTTTAAAATTTTAAATGCTAGCAGTGGTAGAAATATAAAAACGCAGAATGATAATTCTTAAAACATAAAAAAATATGGACTTCCCATTAGAACATGACCTATATAACATTTATTATATCTATATTTCTTAATAATCTCTTATTTAGTTTTTTGAGGATCAATTAAATAGGAGTTCAAGAATCACGAATGTTTTGAACCATGAGATTTTAAAAAGAACAGAGATGCGACAAGCACCGGTGTAGTTCGTTTCGATTCTATTTTTAATTTTTGGTTTTTCATTATTTAAATTAAAAAATCGAACAAATAGAATGAAGAGCCTTAATTTTCAGGTCAATTCAGTAATTAATTCAAGGGTTACTTAAATATCAGCAAATGTAAAAATACTTCAAAAATATCTTCTCAATTTTTTGCTCCCAATAATATAAATGAACAAAAAAAATACTGAAAAACTGAAATATACCCAGAATATACCGAATTTAAAAACCTTATTTTTGCAAGCCATATTTTTATAAATGTTTCGATTTTTGAAACAATGCAATTTCTTCTTAATATTTTTTGATCTGACATCTTAATTCAAATATTAATGAGCCTATATTAATAATCACAAACTATCAAACAAAAAAACGTATTAATAAACACATATTAACACTTACATCAATAGGGCTGAGGGGATACATTTTGAGTGACAAATACTTGGGGCCTAAAGCTAGAGTTGTGGGAGGTTTGTTAGGCCCATTATCATACCTATAACTGCTATCCATTAACCCATTCTTGCCTCCGCTGCTACATGCCTTCGGTAATAACAATAACAAAAAACAAGCTCAAGCATAAGTTTCAATTTTTCAACGGAAAAGGACAAATATAACAAGAAATAAATGCCAATTTCGCAAAGTTTCCAAATGTATGAAACATTTTCTCAAAATGCTATCAAAGAAAAACTATTTATAAAAATGTTAGAATCTAAAATTTTATTAAATTTCAAGCGTACAATGTGGACAACAAGTGTACATACTTTGGATAAAAATGTTCACTATATGTAAATTTGTTGATTTTATTAACTTTTATGTAGGCAACAAGTGTACCTGGAAAAAAAAAATGTCTACCATCAATCCACCAATTTTATTTAACAATAGGATTTATTTATTTTTAGGTGGACAACAAATGTACATATGGTGGACAAAAAGTCCACCATGTGTCCACCATTTGTGCATGTTTGTCCATCATTTAAAAACTAATTAAGTAATGAAATGCAATCAGTGTACAAAAATCGGAGACTAATTTATAATTTTATAGAATTTTGAGACTTATTGTGTAATTTTTTTAATAAAAACAAACGGCAGCTAGGTAAAATCCTAGTTGTACCGTCGTCGCCTTTGCTACTCTAGCAACGGACACCAGAAAACGTGCCAAATAACTACCGCCTTTGTTGCCATCCAAATCAAGCCTTTGTCGCCATCCTAATAACTGTCACCTTTGTGGCAGTGGAGAGAGCTAGGAGAGAGAAAGAAGGGGGAGAGAAGGTAGCGGTGGTGAAGGAGAGCGATCTGAGAACACAGAGACAAAAATTGTTCGCAATCGGATTCACAACAAAAATCGTTAGCGATCACCGCCGCCATCGACTGGATCCTCGAATCTTTGGAATTTGTTTCTGTCGTCGCCTTCATCTCTGACGAACGGTGGGAGAAAGAGAGAGAGAGAGCATATGTGGGAGAGGGGGAAGAGAGAGAGAGAGAGAGCATAGGTGGGAGAGGGGGAAGAGAGAGAGAGAGAGAGCATAGGTGGGAAAGGGGGAAGAGAGAGAGAGGGAGGGAGGAACGATGGTGGAGTATTCCTTCTAGCAATATGTATGGAACAACAGCACAAAACTGTTGTAACGTATTCCTTTCCATTGGTTCGTAACCACACAATCACTGCTTTTGAACTTCTCGATCTCACGAAAGTTTTACTCATAGTTTACACATCATGTAACATATTACATGAGAACCGGTTAAGCAAAATTTTGAGACTAGTGTGAATGCATCTATAAACAAAGTTACCTTCTTACACCAGACAATCCACATAGCCAAGTTTTTTTGCCTAGCTTGACATGCTTGGTTGAATCAATCATGACCATTAACGACAAGATAAAGTAGTCAAACTCAACTACACGTTTTGAACGTGTTAAAGGTTCTAAAGGTAGGTAATACCGAGAACCACATGTTCACGGCAGGGTCTCACACTAGGAAAAGTGAGATCATTTTTTAAACTTTTTAATCCTTATGGTCGTGTATATAGCACACATGGTATGATCATATGGTGTGGTGTTCTTTCCTTCCTTAGAGGAG
>CAODLS013149659.1:0-20489 GCA_948243855.1 Flueggea neowawraea | reverse complement strand
GTTCAACTCCTCGAATCTGGCACGGGTAATGGTGGAGTAGAAATCAATTCCCTCATAAAGAGAATCAATCTCAATGGTAGTCTGGGCAGTTGAAGACAGAGTCCTCTTCGCCCTCTCACAAGCAGTCCTCAACCTCCTAAGAGCCCTTGGGTTCCCGCTAATATCCTTCTTGTTCTTCCTCTTAAACTCTTGTACAAAATGATTTACCATTCTGTTATCGAAGTCCTCGCCACCAAGATGAGTGTCCCCAGCCGTGGCCTTCACTTCGAAAATACCCTCCTCGATTGTGAGCAATGAAACATCGAATGTGCCACCACCCAGATCAAAAATCAACACATTCTTCTCACCGACGCTTGTAGCCTTTTTGTCAAGACCGTAGGCAATTGCGGCAGCGGTAGGCTCGTTGATAATACGCATAACATTCAATCCGGCAATGACACCGGCGTCCTTTGTGGCCTGTCTCTGAGAGTCATTGAAGTAAGCAGGGACGGTGACAACAGCATTTTTAATTGTCGTTCCGAGATATGCCTCTGCAATCTCCCTCATCTTGATTAGAACCATTGAGGAGATTTCCTCCGCAGCGAACTGCTTCTCCTCACCCTTGTAGTTCACCACAATCATTGGCTTGTCACCAGACCCTGGAATGACCTTGAAAGGCCATAACTTCATATCACTCTGTACGGATGCGTCACTGAATCTCCTTCCAATCAAACGCTTAGCATCTACACATCACAACAAAATCAAATCAATCAGCTACAATCACTAAAACGCCCTCAAAGAAACAGTTCCAAATGAAATCAAACCTATGTTATTGCAGATCTAGTGAAAATTCATTAATGCAATTAAAAAGACGTATATACTAATCAAATCAATCAGCTTCAGTTACTATAATACCCTCAAACAAGCAGTTCCTAATGAAATAAAACCTACTGTTGCAGATCTAGTGAAAATACATTAATGGCATTAAACAAGACTTCAATACTAACCAAATACGGTGTTTATGGGGTTCATGGCGACTTGGTTCTTGGCAGCATCACCAATCAAGCGCTCGGTATCGGTGAAAGCGACGTACGACGGAGTCGTACGGTTTCCTTGGTCGTTAGCAATGATCTCGACTCTGTCATGTTGCCAAACACCGACGCACGAGTAGGTTGTGCCAAGATCTATACCGATGGCAGGTCCTTCTCCTTTTCCGGCCATGTTGTTGAGACCTAGAGGACGCCGCAAAGAGTGTTGAGAGAATGCAGCAAGGTTTGAAGAATGCTAGGGATTTTTCTTCGCTCCTTCTGCGAATATTTTTTTGGTGTGGTTATGAGTGGTGTAGAGGGAAAGAGTAGGGTTTGTTATATAAGGCGGTTTGGTTCTAGAATGTTCGATGGGAGAGTTGGTGAATCCGGACCGTTGAATGGAAGCTTCTGGACGGATCAGATCAATCATGTTTTTCAAATTGGAGGGTTCGGTTTTTCTTCTCCGTGTTGGTTTTTGGAATCTTGACCGAGTCCGACACGGCGTGGGATTTGAAGGTCGGTAAGTCCGAACTCGGGCCCAGCAGTGCTGCGTTGTGAAGGGAAGTCCTTTTGTCTTCTTCTTGGGCATGTAGCAGTATGCTTCAACCACAAATTTTCGTGGGCTTGCTCTCTCATTAGGGGCCATGGGCTAATGTTTAGATGGGCTTCACCTTTAATTCTTGAGGAAATTACGCCTTGCCACCTTTTCAAATCACATCACTTTTTACATCGATATCTCCGTTTGACAACATGAAAAACAACATGAAAAACAAAATCACACGAAAATTGTTTTCCCACCTATGGCCAAATTCAAATTCTATATGTTTTTCCACCTGAAAATATGCCCATTTTAAAATTTAATTACAAATGACTGTACTTTCACTTTTCTTTTTCTTTTTTCCTGTATGTAGGCTTTTATCTTTTCGTATGGAAATTAGAAAATTCTTTTTTTATTACTTTTTTAAATAGAAAAAATAAACCTTACACAAATGACTGGACTTTCACTTTTTTTTTTTTAATTTAATCCACTTTTTTTTTATTTCAAGTTATTTTTCTTGCTTCTCCCAATTTTTTATTTTATTTTTTTTTTATTTTTTAGCCTTAGGCAAATCTTAAATAAACCCTTTAAAATCCTTAAATAGAAAAATAAAACTTTTACAATCTTTATTTTAAAAAAAAACTTAAATAAACCTTTTTTAAAAACTTAAATAAACCTTTTAATAATTTAAAAAAAAATAAAAAACTAAAATACAACATTAAATAAACCTTTTGAAAACTTAAAAAAATCTAGAAAACTAAAAAAACTTTAAATAAACCTTAAATAAATATTTAAAAAATTTCAATAAAAAATAAACCTCAATTAAACTTTTTAAAAACTTTAATAAACCTTTTAAAAATCTTTCAAACACATTTTAAAACATTTTAACATTTTGAAATAATTTTTTACAAAATTAGGCACCAATCCAACAATTTTACAATAAAATTGAAGACGACATCTAGGGTTTCAAAAAACCTAACCACCCAGACCTCATGTTCTTCCTCCCACAGTTGTCGCTCGTTCGTTCCTACTTTGTCTTCGTTCTCTCTCTCCGTCGCCACCCAAACAAACCATATTTGTCATTAGAGACGCGGAAACAAAACAAAAAATCGACGGAGAAGCAAAAGATCCACGACGAAAACTGTGGTAGAGAAGAAAAAGTACGCAGATCCAAGGAAGAGAGAGAGGCGAGAGAAGAGGTTGCTGGCGGAGGATGATGAGGTTGAAGGCAGACGAGGACATATGAGAGAGTGGAGGTTGAAGGCGATGTGAGAGAGAGAGAGAGAGAGAGAGAGACTGACGGTGGATGACAATAAAGAGAGAGGGAGATAAAGAGATGGAGAGAGAAAGAGAGAAGAGAAAAAGGAGAGAAATAGAAAAAGGAGGAAGGGACAAGTGACAGAAAGAGAGAGGAAAGAAAGAAGAATGAGCTGGAAAAGTTTTAAAAAAAAGCATACTGGGGTTTGTTCTTGGCGTATAAAAAGTTAACGTAATGAATTAGAATGAAGTTCAATGTACTATATAATTAAGGCAAAGGACATGCTCATTGTAATACACTGTAATTTTGATTCATTTTAAATTAATTTAGAAAATAATTTTTTACTATTGAAAAATTAAAAATTATGTTTTAAATATTAATTGGGTGATTTATGAAAATTTTGAAGTGATTAGAGTGATTAAATAAGTAGAAATTAGTGAAAAATCAAAATTAAAATCGGAATAAAAAGGAAGAAAGAGGGACCAGCGTTTTTGTTATGCGCAGCAGGCTACACGTCATTTGGCAATGTTTTTGTTGTTGTCAGCGTATGTTTTTAGTCGTATGTGTCTGTGCTAAAAGAGGAGACAGTACCAAACGATAAGCCGTTTCTCGCATCTGGAGCTGTCGTCTGTCACCTCCGTATGTCATCCGTGTCATGCGCTGTGCACATTCACCTGAAACGACGCCGTTTTCCCGTGTGCCACAGAAGTCAACACAGCCCATCCCTTCTCACCAACTCTAATTTTTTCCAGACTTTGCATGCCAATTTCTCCACCCATACTTACTCGTTTTTCTTCATTTTTTTCTTCATTTCTTCTCTCCTACAACTCTTCTTCAAAGCTCTCTTCACGTTTCTCTCCATCTCCATCATTTTCCTCATTGAAACAAGGTAAGAAAATACTCTCTCCTCAGTTCATGTCTGCCTTCATTTTTTTTTTCCATATTGAGCTTCTGTTTCATTTGGTTTGTTCATGGTTGTGGCTTCGATTTGGTGTGATTTATAGGCAAGTTTTAGAAGTGTTTGGGTTGGTTTTTAATGGGTTATGATAATCAAGATAGGAGAGATTGAAGGTGATGTCGAGAGAGAAGTTTTGTTGAAGAATGGTTGGTGAAAATCTAATTTTTGGTACTGTTTTGATTCGTTGTTGGTATCTGGAAATATTGGATATGATTTTATGAATTTTTTGGTGTGTGGGGGAATGAGGTTTGTTCGGCTGGAAATGAAGGGAAATCACATGTTAGTTTTGAGGGACCATTTAGTGTAGTTTTGAGTGATAAGGACAAAAAAGTGTTATTTTTGAAATTTTGGAACTATTGTAAGGACTGAACTTGATATTTTGCAAGTGGATTAAACGTACAATTTTGAAAAGTAGAAGCCCGTATTTGTAATTTTAAGAAAGCTTCACAAATTTAATTTTGAGAAATTATGGCTAAATTGTAATTTTAGCAAAGCTGAGGATTTAAAAAAAAATAAATACTCTGATGACCAAATAATAAATCCTAAATATTTTGGAGACTAAGTTATAATTTGCCAAGTCTTGGTGACTAAAACGTAATTTTACATTGGTCGGGGACCAAACTATAATTTTACGTAGATTTTGAATTATGAATTAAGAATGATAGGATATCATTCAAAATATATTTTCGGGATCTTTTGAGGGTCTAGTACGCATTTGCATTATATAACATTTGGGTACAACCACAATACCGTATTTTGACTTGTTATTTATATATATGTTGATATATATAATTGTTTGTTCAGCTTCGTGTTCCTGTTAGCGAGACTAGTCACCGACAAATGGGGCTTGACTAACGTTGAGTGCTTGAATTTTCAGGTGAGTGGATAACAAATTCAGACACATAGACTGTGTCTCGAAACTTCTATTATGTTTTTGTTATGCTGAACATATGAATGAAATTTGAATAATCTAAGGATTGGTTAATTAATAAACCAGTTATATGTTTATTAATAAGTATTACGTTTTGAAGTTTGATATATATGTATTATATATCGTTTTACGAACTGTGTTTATTAATAAGTATTATGTTTTGAAGTTTGATATATATGTATTATATATCGTTTTATGAATTTGATATTAATTGCATGCTTTTATTTATACTATGTAATAGTATATCATGATTTTTATTTTCTAATATGAAGCACCCATGCTACAGATATTAGTAGCCTTTGAAATACCAATGCATTGAGAAATCTCAGCTATCAGAAATGCCGGTAGCCATCTGTTCTGATCTAATACATGATACAATTAGTGGCGGAGTCTACATTACCTATGTTTAGTGTTGTATGCACATATTGATATGGTCGCATATTTACAATATGTTTTTTTGACTATGAAAATGTATTCAATACGTTTTTTGTGCCTGCTGTTTGCTTTGATTGCGAACGTTTTGAAAAATGACTTTCGAACGTTACTACGTATTAGCGTGTATATATTTATATATATATATATATATATATATATATATATATATATATTGTCTACCTATATTACATGTGGTAGTTTTTGAATTGTTTTTAAAACAGTCTTTGTGAGACAAGTAT
Source organism: Flueggea neowawraea (assembly GCA_948243855.1). NCBI lineage: Eukaryota > Viridiplantae > Streptophyta > Magnoliopsida > Malpighiales > Phyllanthaceae > Flueggea > Flueggea neowawraea. The sequence goes on along the minus strand of CAODLS013149659.1, from coordinate 15,123 downwards.
GAGGCGGTCTGAAGTGTTATTCCTCACTGGGCTCTGACCCCATTTATTTCTCTCTTTATGTTGATTTCTATATCTGAGATTCACGGATTTTGGCTTCGGTAACCTTTTTGCATCTTAACTGCCAGTGAGACGTCATTTGGTTAGTGATACTCTTTTGTCCGGGCTCTTCTTTTGTATTGTTAGAGTTTTACACCGGGATGTTGTAGGGTTACGAGTTTGCTATTTGTATTTTGACATTTGATATTTTATACTTATGATATATTTTTTGATAAATATTCATTATTTGATTTATGATATTTATTTTACTAATATTTTAAACGATAAATATTTTCGTTAAACGTTTTTAAATAATAACTAAACATTTTGGATAGTATGTTATGATACATGGAGATTTGTGCAAGTCGAACCAAACTTCTACAGGCGGTTCGCTTCGTACGCTGATCACGGTCCGATTTTGGTTTGTGAGTCGTGACAGTTATATCTTGATCATAAGTCGCTCGTGTCCTTTTATTTTGGTTTTCTTACGTGTTTTCAATTTTTAATTAATTTTTTAATATATTAATTTTATTTTTGTTCACAATGACACCCACAATTCTTTTACGTTTCCACTTTATCGTATCCAACTTTTTTTGTAATGTAAATTTTCAAATTTATAACTTAATTTAAAGAACTATGAAACATTCAAATGTGTTGAATAAAAATCAATAGATACATTTAAAGAACTATGACATAAATAATTCAAAAAATCAAGTAAAATTACTATTCGATTATCTATCTGAAAAATTTGACAAAAATAATCTAAAGCATTGACTAAAAAAATGTTATTCGTTAACATTAAAATAAAATTTCAACAGAATGTGTTTTTAAATTATTTTTTGCTACTTTATCATAAATTTGCCACTTCTTCTCACCAATTTCATATGGTTCAGCTACCCTTCTTCTTCTTTTATCACCCACTTACTCTTTTTTCCTACACCAACAAAAATATAATAAGAGACCAACAAAATTTCCATAAAAAATTAACTGATAAGCATTCTTCTTATTTTTTCTTAAAGATATAAATTATAATGTCACAAAAATAAATAAATAAATAAATCAATACAAAATAAAAACAAAACACAAAATAGAAAAGCAAGCAAAAAAAAGAAAATAAACAAAAAATAGAGTAAGTGAAACGAAAATAAAACACAAAATCAACAAGCAAAATAAAACCCGGTATAAGCTGGAAATTTACTAAATGAAAATGAAAATTAAACTAGAAAACTTTAAAAAATATGTAAACACTATCCAAACAAATTGAAATGAAATGCAAAACTAAAAATAAACATAAATGCCAAACCAGAATTAAGCCAAATAACCACAAAAGTAAACAAAAATGTAAAAACAAAAGTCAACTAAATAAAAAACCGAAAATAAACAAAATGCAAAACTAAAAGTAAATAAAAAAAAAAAACAAAGTAAAAAAAATGAAGAATGAAAAGTAAACCAAATAACAACAACAAGTAAACAAAAATTTAAAATCAAAAGTAAACAAAATAAAAACCAAAAATAAACTAAAATACTATGCCAAAAGGAAACCAAACAAAAGCCAAATCCTCCCTCAACAAGTAATTATCTCCCAACCTTAAAAAGCAAAAGTAAATCAAATAACAACCAAACCTCCTCTCAACCCTATTGTTAGTTCAAGAATTTTATCAAACAATTAATCATCTTCTCTCAACTAAGTAAACCAAAAATAAACCAAATCTTCTCCCGACCTTATGTTAGGTTCAACAATTTTATCAAACAAGTAGAAATAATTTTCTGTCAACCAAACCCACAAGAAAACGTACGTAAATATAAAAATAAATAGAGTATATTAAAAAAGGGAAAAGCAAGGAAGAAACAAAAGGCAACCACACCATAAATCTAAGAATTTTAATACCAGAATCCACTCTCCCACAGCCACCAATCAAGTTGAGAATCAAAGCAACTCTTTGGTCACCAACTCAAAACTAGTCTACAGCGTATAATGCTAAACCAAATCAAAACTAAACTAAAATGAACTCTCGAAATAGCAGTTCTGAACATTAAATATATAAATCAACAAATATAGGCATAGCTCCGCCCGAATCAATTCTCACACCAATCAAGAGCACTTCAAATCTCTAAAATAAATAGCACCACAAATATGTGAAATAAGCAACAGAACACATTGAACAACGAAGAGGATGGAAACGATTGATGAAGAGAAATGAAAATCTGAGTCAAAGAGAAAGATGCGAACCTGAGAGAGGAGTGGGTTTCCGTCGACATCGAAGATGAGAAATGCAGAGATTGCGACGTCGCTGGGCAACCTCATTAATCGCAAACTATAATTTCATCAAGATAGAACCACTCTTTCACGTGGACAAGCCCACCAAGATACCCACTAAAAGCCCAAGTTTTGTTACAAACTATTGACTTTGGGAAAATCACATTTTCACATCAAATTAAAAAATGGAACCACTAGTTTCCAAGTATTAGAATTGCAACAAATGGTAAACACATGTTAAAAATATCACTTTTTTGAACATCTGTGACATTAAAGTATTTTTGAGAAAGTGATTTTTTGAGGGAGAAATTGAGTTTTTTTTTTTAAAAAAAATATTTATTTCCAGTGGGTTTACAGAGGCCTACAATTGTGTACAAAGGTGTTAATGGTGTATAGAGGTGTATAAATACATTCACAATTAAAAAAATATTTTAATTAATTTCAGTTGAGGTACAGTGTACACAAGTGTACACAAGCATACAATGCATTTTTTTATTTATTTAAACCGATTTATTGGTGGACGCAGGCATACACTAGTGTACACGGGTGTACTCGACGTGAATTTTTGGTGTGAACATGTGTACGCAACGTGAATTTTTGGTATACACATATGTACACAATGTGAGTTTTTGGTGTACACAAGTGTACATTGGTATACACATGTGCACAAGCGTACACAATTCTTTTTGGTCAAAAAAATTGATTCAATGGATTTCGGTGTTTAATCGTGTCATTGTGCAACTTTGGGGACTTACCTGGTTTGTGTACAAAATTATAGGGGGTGAAACGGATTGTTGGCAAAATGAAGGGACTAAAATAGATTTTTGGTAACACGTTGCAGCTCTCCTTTCAATGGGTAAGTTCTCTGTTCTCATAATAATTAAAAAGAAAAAGAAATGCTGGAAGGAAGTTAAATTGGGTGACAATGAAAGACTGAATCTGGGATCCCATATGGATATCACACACATCCTTGCCATGGTTTGAAAGGTTGAAAGCAAAATGATTTCTCTCTCTTTTTTTGGGTACAGATTAGATAATGGAGCTTGCATGGACCACCATCTTTCTATGTCTAAAAAAGCTTTGTTTAACAAAAATTAATTATGCCATGTCCGAGTAGTCTATTAGAAAAATATTTTGGAATCTACTTCAAGATTCTTCACGAGACAAGCACGTGACCACCATTTTGAGTAAGATTTGTTTGCTTCTTAATAATTATGTGATATAAAGCTTTATTTCTCCGGATTCCCTTTTCTTCATGACAAGTACTATAATTGGCAACGTTCTCAGAGGGGAACCTAACGAAATCACAGCATTTTGTTGTGTCGTCTCTGAGGAATGAATACAAAATGTTTTAAAATGCAAGTAATATAGATCACCAGATGGTAGATCAAGTAGTGAACACATCTCTTGTGTCGCATTAGGGCATGAGTATAAACCATGATAAACGCATTAAGCAAACTAGAGATAATTCCTAACGAGTCAGCTCTTAAGGATGATGGTCTAGACTTTTTGGTTGCCGTGACCTATTTTTATCTTCCCAACAAGAGTGGCGACCATTTTGGAACTATGTGGTAGATGTTCTCTTTTTAAAAGCTTGAAACCAACCTTCCAATTATGAGTGGAATCTCTCAAACTAAGTTCGCGGGAATAAAGCTATTACTGATGCAAGCCATGTATATCATTTTCGTTGCAAACTCATGCGTGTATTGCATCTGTGTATGATTTGTAATGTTGGACGCAAATAGCTCGACGAGATTCACATCGTGCGCATGGACTAATGAAGAAACACACAAGTAAACATAACACCACATGTTTACCTAAACTTTAAGATAATAGATTATTGATCTATACTACTTATAAGTTATTCACACACATCACAACTCTTCGATGTGAGACTCCTCTCTATTCACACTTGCTTTCCTAAAAATCTCATTCTCAAAAGTGAATCTCTTCCACATCGAGTTTAAGGCTACCCCTCTACAACGAAAACCACTCCACGTATTGTAGCAAGAGCTCTTTCCATGGCTACACTCATCTACGAGCTGACCCCACTCACCACAGTCAATCCATAATGGATTTACTAGTCAACATAACTCTTCATCGTCCTCGGACCCAATCATCATTATTGTGCCACTAAGAGCTCCTCCCATGACTTCACCATTCTGTTAGGAGCTTTCATGACCGCTTACATAATAGATTGGGGTCACACTAATCAATACAACTCTTCACTACATTACTACACTCATCGCAAACCACCACTACACTGTACTTGTCCTTGTTCATGTCCCAATTGAACTGTTGGCTCCGGTACCACTTGTTAGATTTGGAGAGTTTTGGAGAGAACCGCATCTAGTGTGAGTCTAGTGAAAGAACACATAAGTGAATCTAGCATCACATCTTTACCCAAAATCTTAAGGTGACAAATTATAGTTTTACACCAATTATAAATTCTGCAACATACTTTTCTCTATTCATACTTGCTTTTCTAACAAATACTACTTAGAGAGAGGAAGACAGGTGACACCGTGACAGCAAGTGAACAAAATAGTGGGTGACAAAAGCTGCACAACGACCTTCCTTTCCAGCTATGTATTTGTATTATAAGAAGAGCCACTTTTTGCATAGAAATGAGCTAAAGATGGTATATTATTCCAAACATTGATTAGATATGATCACAGGGGAATTAGATTCCGACACCACCACTACTGTCCTTGCATTTTTTTCTATCACGACTTCTCATTGACATCACATGTTCCATGATTCAACTTTGATATATTTGATCTCCAAGTTATAGTTGCATGCACGACCTCTCAATTAATTCATCTTCAAATTAATTTCTTAGATCACCTTCATTTTCTAGACGTAATAGCTAAGATCATAAAAATAGGATCCTGTTAGGATTTAGGTAGACTAAGAAGTCCTCACTAGACACTAATGCTCAATTTTCAGGATTTTTTTAACCAATTTTCCTAGATCTTTTGGTTTTGAAGGACTTCTAAGAATTATGCAATTACAGTTAAATTTGGTTAATTTTGATTTTATCCATCTCTTCACCGAATTTTAAAGGGTCTCTAGAAACTCAATTTTCATATCCAATATTCAAATTTAAGAATATTGGTTAAGTAAAAAAGACTACAACCCTTGACGGTAGAAATTTACTGTAATTTGTAATTGAACTATATTTTAGTAAATTTAATAATGAATTATCATTGTAATTACTCAAAATTTACAAATCTCTGCAAATTCGGTTACATATTTAATTAAGCGATATATATATATATGGCTCAATCTGTTAATGTTTTACCCACTAAATTAGTAGCCGAACAAATAGTCTTACAAAATTACTTATATACGATGAGTAGTTTGCCTTATAAACTGCCACCGCAGATATAAAGTCAACCCTGTTAGACAAGTACAACCAGAGTTTTAAAAGTTCCCAAAAAACAATTGTGTTGGGACATTTGTAAACATCAGTTCCAAAGAAAGCGATCTACCTAAATTTATATTTCAAAAGAAAAACAGCAAAACAAATACATCTAAAAACAATCTCCTCTCTATCCTGAATTTCTCCTCCATTGAGTATTCTATAATTCCATGTTTTCCATAATTCCCAAACAATTAGTTCCTAATCGAGAATAATTAGATTAAAATAGGGTTTTGTAGACGATTAAGATCATAGACTTCATGTTGTATTGGTTGGAGAATCTATACTACAACAAAGCATAATACGGATATGCCAACACGACTTAACTACCAAAAATATTGATTGATTAATTACAATAAAGTGATCATCAAATTTGACAACACCGAATGATTTAATCAATTTCAATCAGTAAAATGAAAAAAAGAGGGGCAAATGTGGACCAAATGAGACTAACCTCACTAAAATTTAATAGGGACAGAATCTGCTCATTAACATAAATGAATGTTCAAGACTAGAACTTTAGGGGGTAAAAAGAGGCAATAAGAGAAGGATTTGTTCAAATCTTCATTATTTGAAAGGTATGTTAATTGGAGACAAACGTTTATATGTATATTAATTCACACTTTTTTAAACAAAGAGCATATGCTTTGATCATGCAAAAAAGTAGTATACTTTTTACTTAATATAACAGAAATTGTTGGATTAACTCAAATGGAAATAAGAAATTTTGTTTGATTGTTAAGGAATTTAAAAAAGAGGTAAGTTCGAATCCTCTAAAGCGCAAAGTCTATTGGTGACCAGTTTTGATGCCTCTTGAAACAAATAGAAATTTGTCAGGATAATTCTCTTGACCAACTTTCTCGCATATAAATTGCTTATAGCCAACAGTCACAGCGTATTATTTTAAAGCTTTTTGAGAAATCCTTACTAGGGAAAAACATAAATAATTAGACATCAATTGAATTGGAAACAAATTAACTATAAAAAATCATATGCATCAACAATATTAATCGAGTTCTGATATTTGATTAGTTGATTTTTTTGTTGTTTTCAAATCGTTAGTTATGTACATGTTATTGCTACCAATAATTAGGGTAGAACGCTTTGCAAGGCCAGTCATCGCATCATGACGTCCTAATCACAACATTAATCAATCTTTGATTGGAATGAATCGATATTGGGTGTCAATTCGTACATACATCACACGTGGGCTTTTCCTCATTATCAATCGCAGTTAGTATAATTGATTAGGTCACTAATTCCAACTATGCCCTCTATGACATTCGGCCGTCCCATTCATATGCACACGTGTACTTATACACTAATTATTTCTCCAAATAAGGTAGATGCCATCATCATATAGGATCATAAATGAAATTGTTGTGTTCTTGCATTTCTTGAATAGATATGACATGTATATACGCAAATAGCCATATAAACGATTAGTCTGTCGTATTTGTTGACTGAATTTTATATGTATAGTTTTTTTCATAAATAATTTTATTTATTTTTACCGAAAATCGAACCTATATATGATATGCCTTAACACTGACCGTTGTAATCTACTCCAGTACGAATGGCCACAAGCTCATTAATTCAATTTTATATATTTGAAATAATTATGGTTTGTGTAACTCAGGCTCAATAATAATTTTTTGCTGTTGAAAAACGTCTTTAAGCTGTAATTCTAGACTCCATGCAATTTTGCAAAAATGCGAAAAAGTCGAATGAACAGACCTCTCTCAGAAATTCTTCTGACTCCATGCAATTTTGTTATAGTTTTGAGATTTCCAACGATTAATGTAATGTGCTCTATATACTTAGAGGCGAATCAATATTTCTAGTTATAATGAGACAGGCGATTCTATTTGTTTAAAGTTAGATTGTCTAATACATAGCTTAGCTGATTTATAGGTTTAAGGAATATTAGACCTTATTATCTCTTTTTAAAGGATATTTTTATTAACCATTTCTCATGAGATTTTATAGGCTTAAATCTATACCAAACAAGTTGAATATTACAAAAATATTTATTTAAATGAAAAAAACATTAATATTCTATTTTTCTAGTGTACACATATATGAGAATACTTAAATTGTGCTTTAATTGTTACACCAAAACAAAATGCATGTGCTTTAATTGTGAAACTGCTATATATTATTGACCCCTCAAAACTCAATCTATCCATCTAACGGATTACGAAAAATAAGAAATCATCATGCAAAATACATCTTTGATTTTTTTACAATAAAATAAACTTTTTTTTTAATCAATTCATGAATATAATAATAAATAAATCTAACAACCATAATGGGATACAATGTGTATATATTATTTATTATGAGAAAATTTTCCGGGCTAAGTTTGAGGCAAAGAATGCTTAACCCACCTCCAACCCGAATCCAAATTTTACTTGAACCTAAACCCATTCAATCAACTCATATTAAATTTGGATAGATTTCATCGGTCGGATTAAATATTCAAAAGTAATGTATAGGGTTTAATATGCGATACAATTTTGAAGAAGAAACTATATTGTAGATACACTTCCTAATAGAAACAAAGTTATACTCCATAATATGAATATCTTAATTACTTTTATATTAAGTCATTTTGTGGATGCATTTATTTCAGCAAATCTTGAGAATTCTCGCTACAAAAAAATTGTTTATTCTCTAACGCAAAAAAACGTAGTCAAATATCTAAAAATCGTAGAGAATTATCTTTCACTAACAAAAAAATTAGTAGAATGGAACGTAGAGAACCCTACGTAGGTAAATGTTATTTCCTACCATTTTGAATTTCGTAGAGAAAAAGTCTGACAATTCTCTTCGATTTTTACTGTAGCGAAACATTCCCTAAATTCGTGTCTGAAAATCAAATTCGTAGAGAAGAATGCAATTACCTACGCAAAACATCGTAGAGGAAAACAACTTTTCTCTACGAAACCTGAAGCGTAGAGGATAAAGCTATTACCTACGAATGGATTGGTAGGTATTGATAACTTTTTCCTACGAAACTTGTCGTCGTAAGGAATTATTATGGTTTCGAAGCTAATACATATTTTTCCTTACAATTCTCTTAATTCTTAGTGTAGTCATTTGATTATGATTCATAAATTAATGTTCCAATAACTTAAATTGACAATTCAAAAAGATATCGACACTTAAAAATATTACTAAAAAATAATAAAAACAGAATGGTATACCAACGCATATCCAATTAATAACAATTCATATTTTACAATAACAATTCAATTTTATATCCTATAAAAAACAATTCATTTGTATATTCTACAAAAACAAATGCATTCTCCAAATTAGGGTTAACCTTTGCGCAGGCTAAGCAACTGGATTATCAAGGGGAATACCTTGCAAATCGCACACCTCCAAAGCCTTTTGTAAATCTTGCAAAATAAATGTTCTATTTTACATGCATCTTTTTTCAGTAGGCAAAAGAACAAAATTATGTCAAAGTAGTCATGGTAGTACCACAATTACTCTTTCCCCAACATTAGTCTCCAACGGAAGACTTGTCTCATGACAATCGCACATATATGAGCAACAATATTTCTCCTATTCAAACATATCTTGTCACACATCTAAATTGCGCAATAGGAACTAAAAACTACATAATTATTTGCCAAATTGTAAACAAAAGAATGAACAAAAGAGCGATCCAGTATGTTCAAAACTATCAAAACATCTAATTTGTGATACTATCATGATACAACATCAAGTCACACATTTGAAAGATGCAAAGAATAAAAGCAGTTTTTCTTACCATTAAAACCATATCCCATAAGCATGGAGGATTGAGTCCTATTGCCGCTTGGTTACAGCCATGTTGTTCTTGATATACTCAAAATAGATTTTACTGGTAAAACTTGTCTCGATCGACAAAATAACGATTGGCATGAGTAGGTAGTTCTTTCAATGCATGCACACAAACAGAATCTGTCCTTGTACCCCTTTGAGAAGAGATCGAACATAGGATTGCACGAATTTAAAAACCTATGTAACAGGAAAGAGAAGCAAAAATTAGTGTTTACATAGATAAAGTTTTCCAATGAGACATAATCTAGATTGGAAGTCATATACTAGTCCACCAAGGTATCAAAACCCATGTATGCAGCACCCGCCTCCCAAAAATAGAGTTTACCCATGATCAATTACTATGAATATTCCACTAAAATTATTGTCCAATAATATTTAATTACATCAATTCATATCGTAGTCATTCAATATATAGTTAGAGAAAGAATTAATAAATTAGAAAGATAATTTATAGCTACTGTCTGTGACACTTGCTTTACCATTATATATAAATAGTATCTAAACAACTCACAAATATAAGAAAGATTGCATGATGCTATAGCATCAAACACTATCTACCAAAAAAGAATGAGTTTGTAGCAGAAATCCATTGAAAAGTAAAATCAGAAAAGCAAAAACACTTAAAAGCGTAAAAGTATTTATCTCAGATTTGTAAAAACCCTTCTCAATTCTCATCACTCTTCCTAAAAGCTTTGGCTGCGGATTCACCACCCTAGCTTTCTCAACCAAACCATTAGTAGATACAAAACAAGGCTCAAAAGTCAATTGATCTATCTACCCACTACAAAGCCCTCCATGTAGCTCCCAAAAATTTTGTTTTAAGAAGACCAAAAACAACAATGACCCTAAACAAATTTGTCAAACAATCAAAATGATAATATTACAATGCCATCATTGGCAAGAGGTTTTCCCATTCTAGCCTTCATGGAACTTTACATGCCTTCATAAACCAAAACATACATAAATTACAGCAACAACCTACCATACTTATCAAAAAAAAAACCTACCACAACCATTCACTACTCCAGCAAATACCATAACTGATGGCTTGCCTGCAAGAAGTATGGAAGTCCCTTTTAGTTCAAGTGCTAGGTCAGTAGCTCTCTTCTACAATAACAATCATCACTTCAAGTCCAATACCTTATTGACCAACGGTAACGAAAATCAAACAAAACCAGAAAACTCACCTTTACAGCTACATTAGTTGCTACAAACACAACAAAAAATGGTTACTAAACCAAATATTACTTAAATATCAAAACTCACAAAGATAATTTAGGTTGTTCCAACCAGATACGTTTTTGACCATGTCCTGAATCACAGCCCAACCGGATCTAACATAATTGAATCAAACATAACCTGCTTTTTTTTGCAAAACACAAACTCAGGCTTCGTGGAGGACCAAGTCTCATCAATGAAAGAAGCCTTCACGCTCTTCCACACCAACTGGAAAAATTTCCCCGTCTGAGAAGGGAATTTGAGATCTCTGGGAGGGAACCCCATGCAATCTCAAAACAAAGGGATCATTTCCAAGGAGAATCTAATGAGTCGATTTGATTTCCCTATGTATTATCTTTTTTTTTACAGAGTATGCGTTTTTTGGTGGTGAACACTGAAACAAGAAAGGATAAAAATTTTGTATAAATGGTGTGTAAAGTTAAATTGTAATCGGGTACGTTTTAGATTTCGCAGGATATAGTGTTTTATTTTTATCTACATTAGCATTTCCTAGTCAAAACTGTCCTCAGTTATTGTCTACGATTAAAATTCATAGCCAATACTATCAACTTTTGTCCAGGAAAACAGATCGTCAATAAATATTAAAATCGTAGGAAATATTTTTTCTCCATGGTGATAACCATAGGCGCCTAAATTTGTATTATTTTCCTACGATTTTAAAAAATCGTAGAGAAAAAGGTACATTTTGCTACGATTTTCTTTTCGTAGCTAAGAAAACGTAGATAGTGGCCAAATTTCTTGTAGTGCATGATCTCACTAAATTAATTTTGAGAATGTTTTGTATTTAATATATGTTCCTTGTTGCCTCATTAATTAATTTCGTATCAAAGATTTATTTCTTAATTTCAATTAATTGTTTGGTTCAATACTCACTAGGCATGAGTCTTTTATGCAGCTATGGTTCAATCAACATGGTCATGCTTCTAATTACTACATCTAAAAAATAAATAAAATAAAAATTTGTTGTAAAATACTACTCTATTTTGGCTGGTTTAACATGTGTTAAAGTAAAAATATTTTTCAAAATATTTTATTTCTCTCACGTCAATATTTTAAGTATTTAAGAGTGTATTTATTGTTGACCTTATTTCGGAAGGAGCATATTTTGCAAATACAATATAGAATATATGATATTCATTAAATGTAAGAAAATGTATGTTATGCACTATTTGTCAAACAAACAAGGTCGTGAAGTAGCAAAACTACACTCAAATTAGTTAACACTAGAATTAACAAAGAAATAAAGGGTAATTACATTAGCGTCTCTGAAGTTCGCCATATTCCGTGATTGTGTCCCTAAATTTTCCAAACACTATGATTGTGTCCTCGAAGTTAAACATCGTCAGACAGAGTTGAAAGTCCACATCATCTTTTCTGATGTAACATATGTCCCACCATCTGCTGTGGCTAGAAAGACCATTTTGCCCTTAAATTAATTAAATTTCCCCTCTTGTCTCTCTCTCAATCTTTCTTATATGTCTTTCCCTCTCATCCCTTTGAGTCTTTTTCACCACCACACCATTCGTCACCACCACCAGACTCCACCACCACCCCTTCTTTCTCATCTCTCTTGCCATCAACCATCATCACCCTTTCTTTCTTTCTTTCTCTTTAGTTACAACCCAATTAAAACCATAAAAATCCCAAAATTTCAAAACAAAAAACGTACAAGAAGAAACTAAACGACAACAAACCAAAGTCTCAACAACATAAACAAGAAACTGAAAGTCTCAGTCAACAAAAACAATAAAGATGACTTTGTTTCTCCTTCACTGATTTCCTCTATGTCTCAACCCCTCTTTCCTCTCAACTCCAACAAAAACCACATCAAACTTGCCAGTGCCCAACCACCTCTACTCCTCTCAGTCTCCACCGCAACTCCAATCATCTAGAATCCACAAATTCGAGACAAATTAAAACCCAAAATCTACAAACCAATTTCAGGAACCAAGACTCAGTCTTCACTCACAAAAATCACCAATCTGTACAAACCAATCCCTCTCTTAGTCTCTCTCTCCCTCTGAATCAAAACACTTACAACAATTCAAAGCAATAAACTCTTAATCTATAAAAATCCAGATAAACAAAGATGAAATCCCCAATAGAACCTAATTTATAGAAATACAAACTCAACAACAGTAACAAAGATGAAATTCCCAATTGAACCCAATTTACAGAAATACAATCCCAATTGAACCCGCCAAAGATGATGTCACCAGAATATGCTCGTTATGTACCAGTGGTTGAAGTATTGTGGAGTCAACCCTGGAGACCTCGCCGACAAAGCCCAATCAGTCTTTATTGACTTTACCCACTAACACCATTGAAGTAATCTCCATGTTTTTTGTGTTTGTAACGCAGAGACCCTCGTGGAAAAGAGGCTCGATGCTGAGGAGCTTGGGCCAGTGATTGATTTCGGGTCTGCCACCATGGACAAGGACATGGCGAAGCTCTACACAGGCGAGGAGTATGAGGTAAGAGACTACACCGTACTTGACAACGATGGTATTTCTGCAAAATTTTTGGATGTAGGGAAGGGATTCGGAGAGGATGTCGGCACATAACTGCTCTAGAGAGCGAGGAGGAGAGGGTTTTGTTGTGGTTGAATTCATGGTGGGTATGGGTGGAGATGTGGCCTTTATGGTCAAAGAGTGGAGCCTTTTGGGTTGTGATTGGAAATGGGGTCGAGTGAAAGTGATGAGTGGAGGGATTCTTTTGATTCAGGGTTTTGATAGAGAAACCATGAGAGAGAGGGAGGGAGGGAGGGAGGGAGGGAGAGAGAGAGAGAGGTGAAAGAAAAAGTGAGAGAGAAACAGAGGGACGACATAAGGGTTAGAACGGTAAAAACGTCTTTTACTGATTTTTGTTAGTTGTGGGTAACGAGATTTAAAGACAGGGATGTAATCACAATATTTTAAAAACTTAGGGATACAATAGCAGAATATGACAAACATTAGGGATGCTAATATAATTGGCCGAAGAAACAACAAAAACAAAGCTAATATAAACTATTATTCAAAATGTGCATCCGAGTAGGTTGGCATTGAAGTATCAAGTATGTAAGGGATGAGGCAATGAAATCTCAATATTGAACCATTGGTTTGACGTGGATGAACCTTTTCATTTCACCGGTCGACATGTTGAATGACACAGGGTTCAAAATCCCATTGAGAGGAGTCTGAAGCAAGGGCGGAGCCAGGTGGGGTCGGCCGTGGTCGATCGACCACAGTGGCTGCCGGGGGTATCCCTATACCCCATTTCCACCACACATCGGCCTTGGGTTGGAACCCCACCATATCTGCAACTTGACAACTTAACATCTGGAATGTTTATCCTCGATTTGGAATTTCAATATGCCATAAGAGATGAAAAGCAACAAGAAGGTGAAGGCGGACGAAGAGGAGCGAGAGGAGGAGGCTGAGGCTGGAAGGAGAGAGAGAGAGAGAGAGAGATTATCTAAAAAAGGGTGTCCATTTTTCAAAAAAAATCAATTAGGTTATAGTATTGAAGATAGTTTGGCTGACTTGTTAGAGTTGCAATTTCGGCTTTTCAAATGGCATTACGTGTAATTTCCTCTAAACTTAAATACACCTATAAAAATTGCATAACTATAGGGTCCATATTAATTTCCATGACATATTAATACATCAACCTTACGTCTTTTTGTTCCAAATATATCTTCGTTATCTCCTAAATCGCTAGCATTTATAGCATAAAGAAGGAGTTGAAGGTAGAGTTGTTGCCGGTTCCGGAACCGAACCGTGGTTTTCACGGTTTGGTCCGGTTTCGGTTCCAGTTCCGGTTCCAGTTTAACCGCCGGTTCGGTTCAGGTTCGGTTTCCTATTTTCTTTTTTTTTTCAAAATTTTGTTTTTAATTCGTTATTTTATCCCGTCAATTGGTTTGTAAATTTTGTTATATTCAATAATTAACTATAATACCAATAATACATTTTATTTCAAAGTTTTTTTTAATAATTTTTAAACAAATTAACTATTCTATTAGTAATTACATCACATAATTTTAAACAAAATTAGAAAAAAAAAAACTCATTAAATTTTATTATATGCCCTCACTTGTGGCGGAGGAATACCGTGGTTACAACACCGAATTTAATTATATAATATAACTATACAACAATTAACAATATATGATAAATTAAAATATAAGTAAAAAAGAAAAAAACTAAACTAACTCTCGTCGTTGGAGTCGAAAGTGTTTGTTGTGGAAGCGGTATCAAATAACTCATCACCTTCGGATGATGATGAATGGAGTTGGTCTTGAGTCCTTTGAATCGCCCTCGACCAATCATCAACACAAACTTGAGTTTCC
>CAODLS013149505.1:0-53058 GCA_948243855.1 Flueggea neowawraea | reverse complement strand
TCTACAAGATTCATGGCATATCCAATCATAGCATTTATTGTTGCCCTATTACGGATAATGTTTGACTAAGTCAAAACATGTGATTCCTCATGTAGGAGTCAATAGTGAGTTTCAGTCGGAGGACTCAAAACATCACAACTGCATGAAAGCTACTTGTGACATTGATCCATGAAGTGCTTTCAAGTGGGCCAGCCCAATACATGTTCCCTACCATGCATCTATGTTCTAAGTGATATCACATATCCATAATCAGTAAAACGCGATTATCCTCTTAGCAACATACTAACATTGGCTTGCCATCATTCCCATGATAACAATCGATTAGAGACATTTAGAATAATATTCTTTTTATCTTACGGTTTTACTATCAAGTCACACACTTGATGACATATGGAAGAAAACTATTCATAGATGATTTATATTATTATAAACAACATAATATTTCATAGATATGAAATAAAATGTCTCTTTATTATCTGATAAATCAAATGACAATGTGTATCAATGATTGGACTATGTCAAAAAACTAACAAAGTTCTGAGTTAATTCCTCAACAATGTGCGCTCTTCACCATTAGCGAGCGTTAACAAATCAGAGAGATATGCCAATAAGCTTCAACCATTATATACGCATGTTGTTGGATCTTCAACGTGCTTAGTTGTCATTTTTTCATATATCAACATGCCTTGATGATCATTAAGGTGTCTTGTTCTTCATTGATTCACTTTATTGAATCGACAAAGTGCCTTGATGCAAAATATCTTCAAGTCGGTAACTTTGCACTTCTTTCATGAATGTTTTACAATCATCATCATCAAAACCGAACTCAATAGTTTGTAAGGGCATGACTAGTCTCTGCTTGAATTTCCACCTTCAGCTCTTCACCACGGTCTGGACCATGGCCATGGCGGTGACCATGGCCAGGCTGTGGTCATCAAATTTGCATCCATTGCGCATTTCGCCTTTTAGTTCCTTTTTCATATTTTCAATCCCAATTCATCCAAATCATTCCCGATCTAAACAAAGCACTAAAAGTAGATAAATATGACATCAAATACTCAATCATAAGCCAAAAATGTATAATTTCTTGCTTGATTATAAGTGTAATTTTAGGATATATCAGACTCAATAAATAACCATTAGAGTGTGAATTCAATCTGATTTAGTTTCATTTTTCAGCTTTTACTCGAGTAACTTTGTGGTCTACTCGAGTAACTCCAGCTACAATTTTCATGTTCAGCATCAACCTTCATTTACTCGAGTAACAAGTTTCTCTACTCGAATGAATTCTAAAATGACCATTGTAACTTGATTTTATAAAAAAATTTACACTTTTAACTCAGATGTCGCTTTTCATAAAGCCCGCTTACTCAAGTAATAATTTCATTACTCGAGTAACTTCCAAAGTAGTGTATCTTCTGGAAACTCCATTTACTCGAATAATTTTTTTTCTTGCTTAAGTAACTCACGTTTCAGCTTTCGCACACTGGAGTAACTTTCGTTCTACTCAAGTGACTTCAATAATCAGTGGCTTTCTGGAACTTGCACTTACTTGAGTAACTGTGGAACTTACTCGAGTAACTCTTGAACTTTTGTCTTTTGACATTTCTTATTTGGCTATCCTTTTTCCCAAGTTTTGTTCATCGTTAAAACATAAGAGGATCCAAATGTGAACTTCTATTGGTTCAACAATGCATATTTTTTAGCATTGAAATAATATATCCATTTATGTAATATATGCAAATATAAGCCTAGAACCTAAAATCTAACTAAACATTTACAGTGAAATGATATTCAATAGATTATAAGGCATGTAAGTGCAAGAAATTTGCTACAACATCTATTCATATATTTACTACTAAAATAAGTTGATTATTCATCAACTTCAAGGAGTTCCCTTTGGAAGTTGATCATTCACCAACTTCAAATGTACTATCTAAATAAATAGAAAAAGTGCTTAGCATCTCATATCAGTTCTAAGCTAACATATTCTAAATTCTTTGGTTGCATGTTACATAGACATGTAATGTTTGTTTCAGAACATAACATAATAAGGTAAAATTAACAACCAATATTTGTCAAAATAGAACTCCAAATTGATGTCAAAATGCACGCACCAAACCATGGTACTATACTGATTCCTTCTCCTTGATCAGACAACCTTCTCATTGGAGTGAGCTTACTTCTTAGATGCAGAGGTTGGTTAGGGACCCTAAGATAAGGACTTGTAACAGTCGTTCCAATCTAAATTTCATCTTGTAGAATATTTATAAACTAATTGTCTTGCATATGTTATTTCAACTCAAAAAAATGTGTAAATTCATGGGAAATACTAAAGCTAAAAAGATTGTTAGACACAAAGATCTTGCAAAATTCCCTATCATGTCTTTCAGTTCCTTTCCCTTGAATCTAACTCTAAAAATATTGACATACATATGCCTGATGCAATTCCTATGTTCAGCCTCTGGCCACAGTTGTTTGATTGCTCCAATCAGACCATGATAAGTTAATAAAAAGTGTCAACATAGCAAACATAATAAATGAAAAATACAACAGATAATTTAATCCAAGTTATTATCTTCATTTTGAGCAAACTAAAGATCATAATATGCAATTTATGTCATATGGATAAATAACAGCAACTAAGCTTAATTACTACCTGATAAATAGTCGTAAGCAAATTGCTCACAAATTATTGTAGGGACAACTTCAAAAACTACTTACGAGATGCATACTTCTAATGCATAGATCATTAATGCTTCATATGTCATATTTGATTTTAAGAAAAGCATACAAATAAGAAATAAAATCTAACACATGTTTGAGAACATTTCATTTATATGGTCATTTTTCTCAATGAAATTCACAAATTTATTCAGAAAAAATGTAAATTAGAGAAGATTCGTATTGATCCCAAAGTGTGATATGATGATTTTGAAGTAATGGCTCAACATATCATTTACATGCATAAGAAATACATGAGGGTATTTGGGAAGGTGGTATTGCAGAATGACGTGATTAGCATTAAGGTGCATAAAGTAATAAGAATATGTTATTTTTCAACTATTCTGGTTAAGTTGTTGGATCAATATAAAATTCATGGGAAATATGATTGTTAAAGGATAATCATGAGGTACTTAGAGAATCCAAAGAGTAAGGACATTTCAAGAAAGCATGTGTCCAAGCTACCTTATGAATAATAGGAGTAGTCACACTACTAGTGTCCATAGTGTCATAAGATCTTGAGATGTTGATTAGGCAACTAAAGGTTTCTATTAATTTACATTGAAAAATTGCCCATTATATCTTGCATTGATTGATTAAGGCATGGGTGTAACATCTCGCCCGTTTCAACTAGGTTTCTGTAGTATTTCGTTCTGATCTAGTCCTTTGGTGTCTAAATATTTTGATTATATGTTTGGTGGTGTTTGGGTAATTTAATTTAATTTGAGTGAAGTATTTGATTACTCAAGTAAATGGGGTGTTACTCTAGTGAACATGGGTGAATACGTTGTTTTTTGAGCCACTTGGATGCCAGTTTGCTCGAGTAAAATGTTGTGTTACTCGAGTAATTGAATGTTGAATCACGCAAGTAACGGTTAGTCTCACTCAAGTAAGGTCATGCTTTATTATTTTTCTGAAAATGATACTTACTTAAGTAAATTTTTGGGTTACTTGAGTGAGCGAGGCAAGAATTTCCCTTATAACAAGACTTACTCGAGTAACTTTATGTTACTCATGTAAGAGGTGAAACAATGCTAATATTTAGTAAAATGGTGTGTTTTGGTGTCTTGACATATTAAATACCCCCATCCAACTTCTCTTCGTCATTTACTCCTCCAAATCACCCTATTCACTCTAAAATTCATCTATTTCCCTCTCCCATTGCCTTTCCTTAGTTCTTTTTGAATCCTTGAGGTAAGATCACTCTTCTTTTACTTCCTTTGCTTCCATTTCTTGTTTGGATATATGAGTTTGTTGGGTATTCATAGGAGTGATGGGCTGAGCTAGGGTTTTTGGATTTGGGTTGATTTTGATGATTTCTATAAGAATGAGAGTTAGATCTTGTTTGTTTATGATGGATTATGTTGGAGGAACATAGATTAAGCTTGGATTTGAAAGATTTGATGAGTTTTTGGTGTGGGTTAAGGTTAGGCCGATATTGTAAGGTTTGGTGATGATTTTGTATTTATTCGATGAAATTGATGATTGATTTATGTTTTGGAGTATGATTTGAAGTAATCTAGTTGATTTGGAGCATTGGGTATGCATCGGAACGTGATTGTGGCATTTTTTAATAGATTTTCTGTCGTAAGGCCAAAACTGGAATTTTTCTAAAGATGAGCAAATTTGTAATTCTGGAAAGTTAGGGTCAGATCTGTAAATCCTAAGGTTTAAGGATAGTTTTGTGATTTCTAAGAGTTTGGGGTCTTATTTGAGAATTTTGATTACTTGGAAGACTGATTTTAATTTTTGAAAAGTCTGGGAAATAATTTGTAATTTTTCGATGTCTTAGGGACTAAAGTGTACTTTTGCAAAGGTTCAGGGACCAAATCATAATTTTACACAGATTTCAATTTTTGAGACGAGAGCAACATATCTTCGATCGAAATGGGTTTTCGACGACACTTTGGGGTTAGGTCATGAGTTTGCATCATCATACATTTTGGTACCATTATAGTACCAACATCACATTCTGATTTATGCTCTGTCTATATTTGTTTCAGTTTCCTGTTCTTGTCAGCACGACCAGTCGCTGACTAGTGGTGCGTGACTGGACTATTCTGCTTGAACATCCAGGTTAGTCAGACACATAGGTTGTGTTTTTAGCTCTGTATATGTTTTTGATGTGTCTAGATATATTCTGTAATCTGAGTAATAATTACTCAACTAATTAATAATCTAACTTATGTGATTATTAATATTTAGTAATCTATTTCTGATATCTGAAATTTATATATTTGTTGCAAACTAATTTCTGCTCTACATGTTTTTCTGCTATGTTATTATATATATATATATACTTTGATATGAGACACCTATGCTATGAGGGTAAATGTAGTCTTTGGTATACTAATGTACTATCAAGGTCCTGTTACCAAGGTATTATGATAGCTGTGCGCGTGTCCATACACAGGTACGGTGTTTTTCATTAGTGGTGAAGACCACCCCTCTTATATTTGTGTGTTTTTGGTTCCATATTTGTTCCTGATATATGATATCTGATATATATTTAGTATGTTTGACTGCCTACTGTTTGCTTTATTTGCGAACGATTTCAAAATGAATTGCAGAACTATTACTATATTTAGCGTGTATATGTATATACACTTATATTTGCATATGGTGTTTTTAAATTGTTTTCAAAACAGTTCATATGAGTTTAAGAGGCAATTTAGAGTGTCGTCCATCACTGAGATTTCTCACCCCCTTCTTAATATTTTTCCAGGTATACTTTTGACGCTCAGCAACCATCCAACACCTTGATCTTAGTGAGACACCTTTGATCGTAGTGAGTGCCCTTTTGTTCGAGCTCAGCTTTTTGTTTTTGGTATTAGAGCTCCAAATCGGGTTGTTGTTGGGTACTGTGTATTCATTTTGTATTTTGCTACTTAGATTTATTTTACTTGATTATACTCATTTGCTATATTGATATTATTTTGTTAAACTTATACATATTTTTACTTACATAAGTATAATGTTTTATATATTTATATATTTTGTTAATAAATGTTTTAATAAATGAATAAGTTGGGTAGAATATTTGATTCTCCGAAACTTGTGTAAAATGGGTTGGGCCTCTTATTCGGCCCGTCTTGTACGTCAGTCATGGTCTGATAGCAGGTCGTGACAATGGGTGTCATATGTAATTATCTAGCATTATTATATGGTTTATGATTTTTTAACATGTGTCTTAACTATTAGGTTGATTGATATGGATTGTCATGTTGGACTGTTAAATGTTTTATGAAGACATTTAATGTATTTGAATGCCTAAGCCATGTGTGAGCAATGTTCACGTGTGAACTTTAGTGTTTGTGGTATTATTATTAGGTTATGACTTAATAATAATTTGTTAACCAACATGGACTCACCTAAGTCAAATAGAATTTAAAAAAATATAGAATCCAAATAAATATACTATTCATGGAATTTTGACTAGTGTAGTTAATTATAAGAAGTAGATGGTAATTGTATACATAGTATATCTTTTGATTCGAACCTAATAGGAAACTTTGCTAGTCTAAAAATTCTTGAATGGATAGAAATGTGTATGTATTGCTTTATCTCTTTGTTATATGCATATGTATATTCCATTTTGGATCACAAAGATCTATAATGGTGACTTCATTTGAATCGATTATTGCCAAACTAAACAAGAGGGTAAGTTAAATGGTGACGATCATTAAACCTGAAGAGTGATAATCCAATGTATATGTTCAACAATGGTAAGTGGCTCTTAAAACCTTTAATTTGGTTATGGCCCCAAGTAAGGATTGCTATATTACTCAAACATTTTGGACCAAAATGCCTAAGTAGCTTGGAACAAAAGGATACCACTCCTCGCATCATTGTGCTTAAGAGTAATAAATGATATCATCACTAATCAATTATACTAGTATCAAGATTAAAATTCATTGAATTTGTGGATAGTGGCCTTTGATCATCAAAGTTAATACTTAAAAAAATTGTCCTAATCATTGAAGGCAAGAGCCTAACATGATTAGAGAATTTAGTGATGTTGGTCACTAATTGACCAATAAGATCTAGGTCTAAGTTGGTATTTATTCCTTGCCAAATGTTAGGAACATAAGAAGATGCACCTAACATGCCACTAACTCATACATGTGAATGTAAGGAACTTTGATGATATTGATTGTTTACTTGAAGAAGAATGCTTAGCGAAGATTAAGGTCGATGCTATGTGTTAAGTTAATAACCACACTAGAAAAAGGGGTTGAATAGTGTGATATGTGAAGCTGTGAACTTTGTTCCACTTAATTCGATTTGAGAGTGTTGAGAAGAAAGAACACAAAGATTTATAGTGGTTCAACCAACTCTTTGCCTACGTCCACTACCTAAGTCTCAGCACTTAACATTTCCATTATCAACTAACCAATGTTACAACTTCAATTTCTAGCCAAGTGAGACCTATTTATTCCACTTAATTCGGTTTGAGGAGTTGAGAAGAAAGAACGCAAACATTTACAATGGTTCGGCCAACTCATTGCCTATATCCACTACCTAAGTCTCACCACTTAGGATTTCCACTATCAACCAACCAAGATTACAAATTCAATTTCTAGCTAAGTGAGAATTCTTATATCTTTCTTGATTCTAGTTCAAGAATAAACCAAACTATGGATCTACCCTTTCATCCCAAGTGACAAAAAATGTGCTTATAGTTACTCCCCAAACTATAAATGAACTAGCGATACAAGCAATAAATGAAGTAGTTAAAGAACAATACAACTTGTATCAATATGAGAGAGAAAATGAGAACTGGTAGATGAAAGAAATAAATTCTTAAGTGTTGTATCTTATGTTTCTAGCCTCTCAAGCATGTACTTATAACTCTCTCAGTGTTTAGGACCATTGTGACTCTGATTCTAGCACTTATGAATCAAATAGATTATCTTCAATACATTTGTCACATCAAGCCTTACGTTTGTAACAAAATCCTTAAGTACATAACGATCTTCATTCTTCTAGGTTACATATGTTATGCTAAGTCTTACATTTGTAAAGTGTCTCAGCTTCACTTTTGCATACATTAAATATTCATTGCGTACACCATTTTGGTACTTTAAGATTCTAGTAGCTTTTGTTTTTCAAACTGAGGCACCTTACATACGTTAACAATCTTCTTGCGCACGTTACTCGTCTCTTTATGTACTTTATCATTTTCCTTTACGTACGTGAGTCCTTCTCAAATGACCGTTGCTTGCCTTGATCTTCACACAATTCACTACCTTACGTATGTGACGCCTCTTACGTACATAACCATTTGTGTTAGATATGTTATTCTGACCCTTTAACAATCTGATAGCTTCTGTTTTGATTTTCGGCCTTATTTAAGTACGTTAATCAATGCTTGCATACCTTAATTTCTTACCTATGTTAAGAAGCCAACAGACCATTTTTTGGTTTTGTTCATCATCAAAACTTATAAGGATTTTAATGTTGACCACTCTTGGTCCAACAATCTCTCCTTTTTTTTTCTTGATGACAAAAAAACATAAACTCTCCCTGAAATAAATGCATAAGAAAAATTGAAGATTGGATCAAAGTTTTTGGCTTTGTCCTTTTGGTTACTTCATCAAGTATCAAAACGTATATCCAAATTACATTTTTAACTCCCCTTAAGTTTAACTCAAGTCCGATTTTGTTTTAACTCAATTGTGCATCCATCATTAAGTTCAATTTGAATCCAATTTTTAAAAACTTCTCCCCTTTCTTGTTTGAGTTCAATTTCAAGGCAATATGGTTCTTAACTCGATTTAACCAATTTAACCAAGTTTGTTAAGATTCAAATATCTCATATGTCTCCCCCTTTTTATTATCAATCAAAGAGAGGTACAAAAGGTATACGAAAAGTTTACTAAAGGTATACAAAAGATAAACAATACCATGAGAAACATCATCATCATATAACATTAGAAATACACACAAAGTCATTAGGAGTACAAAATGTGTACAGAGGAGTACAAACCATATAAAATGAATACTAAACATCCAAATGTGTACAACATGTATGCTTGATGGAGGAAATGTTGGTCCTCAGTCATGATGAGGATCATAACTTAAGCAAATAAGCACTAGGGAGCAAGACCTAACTCAGTAAATGGAATATTTGGCTTAGGTCATCGACTAGTAGATGGAATGTATGTCGGTGGAGGTTTCTCTAGGTCAATGCTAGTGGTTGGTGTCACAACTCGAAATCGGGCCATGACTAGCATACGAGACGAACCGAACCATATTCTCGGCCCGGCCCATCCCACCAAGCCTTGAATATACATAACATCTACCTAATTTCTTATTCCAAAATATTTATTAAACAATAATAGTCAGAAATCCAAATTTCATTAATAATATAAATAACTATAATATCAAAACGCATAACAAATATTTATAGGTGAAATCAATTAAAGCAAAATATTACTAGATAGAAAACCATAAACCCCCTTGGTGTGGAACATCTAACATACATACAGACTGGACCTAAACAAAGGGTATTTAATGCCGAATTGGATACCTCACTGAGAGCCAAAGATCAGATGAACAAATGCTGAATAACTGGAAATGCAAAGGAAGGGGGTGAGGAAAACTCAGTGAGGGACAACACTCTAGAGCGTTGCCAAGTAGACATAGCCTTGGTTCATGAACAATCGGTTCCAATTCAAGGAACCATATGAACTGAACCAAATCGCCCAAGGGCAGGTTTTGGGAGGTTTGGTTTCAGTTCTGGCCCATTTATGATTTGTACCGGTTTGGTCAGCGGTTTGAGTCGGTTCGATCAACTATTCTGGTTCCAGTTTGGTCTACTGTAAACTGATTCTTTTTATTTTCTTCAAATATTGTTAAAACCACTGGTTTAGAAAGGTTGGACTGCTAGTTTTGGTTAAAACTACTGGTTTAGAAGGTTAACCGCTGGTTTAGGAAGGTTGAACCACTGGTTTTGGTTAAAATCTTTGGTTTATAAGCGTTGAACCATTGATTAACCAATGGTTCGATGGTTTTAGGATTCTTTGAACCTGAGTTGGACCGTTGGTTGGGCGGTTTGACCAGTTCAGGTTTTGAGCCAAACCGCCGGTCCAGTTCGGTTTTGGCCATGTCTACTGTCAGGACATCACATAAACCGTTTTGAAAACATTATTTGAAAATACCACATGCATGTATATTCTGATGCAATATTAATATACACGCTAGGTACATATATACTTTGACAAAAAGCCATTTTTCGAAAACAGTTCGCAGAGAAGGCATATTACATGCATTCATATAGAATCTAAATAATTTCATCCATAGCAGATTTAATAGTTTCATAAATAGACAATAGACACTAAGGAAAATAACATAATATAATAGCCACTTAGGCAACAAATAGCCACTAAAGCGAATAATAGCCACTTATGCGAACAATAGCCACTAAGGCACATAATAGCTGCTTAGGCATATATGGACTACTGTCACCAAAAAAATATATACATATTATTTGACAATCATGCATAACAAACAATTCATTATACAAATCATATCAAGTCTCAAACAAAATATTTATTATAGAAAATATATTAAATCTCTTATTAGAATATTTGTTACAGAAATAATACTTGGTTTCAAAACAGAATATTTTTTTGCAATCACGTAATAAATTTCAAAATAGATTTTTTTATAGTAGGGTTTTCACATAAGTCAGATTTCAAGATTACTAATCCTTTAATTATTTTGGATTGCATGCAAAGGTCTCAGCACATCAAAAACATATAATTTCAAAAAAACATAGCCTATGTATTTAGAGTTGGCATCCGCTCACCTGAACATCGAGCCAAAAAATCCAAATCATAGACTATCGGTAGATGGTTGGTCACATCAGAAGTTGAACAGATCTGAAAAACAAAATTTATTGCAAAGCAATCCGACGGGGTAATTGTGGCAATATTGAAAATGCACAGAATGCAAATGTAAAAACTCAGACCCACGACGGCATTGAAAATCTCATTTCGATCAAAGGTCTAACACTTTCATCTCGAAAATCGAACATTTTGCAAAATTATGATCTAGGCCCTTAACTTTTGTAAAATTACACTTTAGTCCCTATGACCTCGACAAATTACAAAGTAGTCCCCAAATGTTTGAAAAATTACAAACGTTAAGGAATGATGAGAAGGTAATGGGAGAGAAATATGGACGGATTTGGAGTGTTGGAGGGTGAAGGAATGAGTCGAAAACCGAGAGGGATCGAATTTTGAATGTTTTAAAGAGTCACAGGTTGAAACACAATGTTTTGGGGGTGTTTTTAGGGGATAGATGTGTGTTACATGCCATGAGATGCACGTTTTATCACCCAGCTCAGCACAGACGCACGTTTCACTCTAGTAGACGAATGTTTCATCGCTCAGACTTGGGCAAATGTGCGTTTCAGGGGCTAATGAGCGTTTTACGGGTTGAATCTTCACAAATTAACTTCTTCCACTTAATCCAAACAAATACCATCAAGTTTAACGAACTTTAAACACTCCAAAACATTCATCATCCTCAAACTGTCAAATCAACATCCCAAATACTTAGGATTTAAAACGAGATTGAGCAGAATTGAATTGAAATTGAATGAGGTCAAATTAGAATTGAATAGGGTATGACAGAAGGTATAGTAAAAAATGGGCGAGGTGTTACATACTTCTCCCTTCAAAAGAAATTTGTCCTCGAATTTCCAGACAAATCAAATCAGAATGACAACGGAGATACACTAAATGCTATTATAACTCAAATTACCTATCAATTCATATTCTAATACCCATATGTCAGAATTAAACCTACGTCTCCAATCAAAACATAATCCAAAACTCTAAGAAATAAACCATAGAAAATCTAGCTATCACTCTACTAACGGTCCATACTATTCGTACCATAAATGCAGACATGCTGAGGATAGTACTGAAGATCCACATGCAGAGCAGAAAGTACAGACTTTTGAATTGTGGAATCAGATAAGTGCAGATACTCATTCCCAACTCATCAGAATGATGTCTCTATAGGACTTTCATCGATGCTCCATCAGAGAACAGATTGAGTTTGACCTAGATTGATAATAGCAACAAGATATGGAATGTATCTGTGACAAAATTCCTAAGGAGTGAAATGCAAAGTATTAGAATGCACAAAGGCACAAAGGAACAAAAAACATATTTTCAAAGCCGATCACTTGACGGGAATCACAAACTCAGACGCTGGTCAAAAATCAAACTCCAAAAGTTCTAACAGACAGACAAACATGCGAAGCAAAAAGAAAGCAAACCAGACAATTTCTGGCAAAGTCATTTGAGTTAGGAACACAATTACAAATCCAACTCGGGCTTTAGCCACAGAGAAAAAGGAAGATGGAATGGATACGAACATTACTAATGGAGATAGCTTAAGGAATCCCAAGAAATTACTCATCTGGTGTCTAATCACATTGAACCCATAGGTTAAACGATATGCTTATAATCAAATACATTCAACTCCTCAATTGTCATCCAACCCCAAAGTTAACAACGAAAATAATTACACTTGCAATTGTCATCAAACGAGCTCTTCATCTTATTAAATACCAAACACCCTTAAAATTAATGGAATAGAAAATTATTTCTCTCAATTCCATATCTCCATTGAGCTGATCAATTTCTGAACACTAAATATTGAATCTCTTCTCATATCCACCAATAAAATTGTACAAGGGTACATTGCCCATACTCTTAACATTTCAAACATCCTTAGTACTCTAAACATCTTACTTCCATTAACACCAAATAATACATATATAAACAAATCTAAAACCCATATCTTAATGGATTCAACTTCGATGCGTAACATGAATCTGACTCTCGAATTGTCATCCACCATTATCAGTCTTACCTGCTAATCTCTCCAAACCTTTTATTCTCAATCACAACATCAAGCTCTCTTTTTCTTTTGCAGTCCCAACACCATTTTTATTTCTTGATATAAATCCTCACACCACTCTCATTAATTATTTCACTTGGCTATCAAACTGAATTCTTCTCTCCTATCCTTAAAATTCTCCAAATTACCATCATCTGGTTAAATGAAAAACTGATCTCACTCTATCTTAACATCGTATATATCGATTCTACAATTCTGTTGGAGCAACGTTGAAGAACATCACTCAACCTTAGCCAACTTGATGCATCAAAATACATCATAGAGGCTCCAGAACCCAACATGATGCCAACACTGGTGCATTTGCCAATCACCTTTTCAACATTTCGCAAGCTCTGTTTGTACGAATTGGACCATACCAATTCAACTCTCTCTTGGTCAACCAAGTCATAGGAGCTACAATCCTAGGAAAAATTATGAATGAATCTCATATAATATCTGGCCATCCTGAGAAAACTCCCATTCTACATCTTTACAAACCTTCTTTTACAGCTGGCACGTCTTCCAAATTCATTTTCAGGCTTTGAGATATGGTCAGCTCAAAAGCTAAACACGTTTCACAACCACGATAGATCATTCTTCCATTTTTATTGCTAACACGTATTCTCAAACAACACAGTCACGCTTACCATGAAAGTTGAATTTGCCCTGACCTAGCGGTCAAAAGCACATCTATTACACAAAGCAATTCTAGGTGGCACGTCAAATCGAAAGTCAATCCATATCAAAGATAACATCCAATTATCTCACATCTAACATCATAAATTCAACGACCAACTCATGCTCATCCATGGCAAAAGTGACAAAATATTTAAATATACTTCTAATGGATGCATTACTAACCCAATATACTGAGTAGGATATGATGCATAATAGAATACGTATGTATTACCATAATCAAATAAAATGTATTCAAAAGCTTAAAGATAGGAAAGGTAGCAGTCATTGTTGCATTTGATGCATAAACATCCTGTCGAGTCGTATACTAGCTCTAAAACTGACTTCCTGCTACCATACTACCATGATCATAAGAGACGGGATCATAGGATCATCCATCTCCAAAAGATCCTGAAGCACCTCTCCTAATGTCAGGGTTAACAATGCTCGTGCCTCCAAGAGCATATTGTCCCATCTGGGACTCAATGGCAAGTCTATGAGGACATTCAGATATTATGTGCCCCGGCTTCCTACAAAAGTAGTAGTTATGTTTTAGCTTGCCACATTTCCCAATATTTTTCCCTCACATGCACTACACCAAGGAATTTTGCCTTTACTAGCACTTCTAACACTCGGGGCAATGCTCTCGACTTTACCACACTAACATTCTGACTATCTTCATACTAACTTTGTTCCCTTGAGGAGAACATGTGCCTCTACTTAGGATGACTGTCCTAACTTTGGCTTTGGTGGCCACTCATTGTTCCTTTATTTTTTCCCTTTCTAAGAGTCTCAATTGGGTGTCTCTCATCGACATATTCCATGGTTCTTATGGCCTCAACAATTTGGATGATTGTTCCCAACTCGATAGTCACTGCCACTCTTGCATACCTTGGTAATAAACCCTTTTGAAACTTCCTTCCCAGTGCTATCTCACTTTGACACTCCTCTAGCCTATACCTACTAAGCTCTCTGAGCATATCCTCATATTTAGTCATAGTCATCCCCTGCTCTTGACGAAAATCATTGAACTCATCTACCTTCTTATCCCTAACACTTCAAGGAAGTACGGATAATAGAAGCTTCAGAGCATGAAACAACGCTCTAACATAATGATAAGATCTTGTGGGTCCTCTCAAATCTTGCCCTTAGATTTAAGGGTCTTATGCTTCAAAAAGTCAATAAGTCTAGTGCCGTCATATGATGATGGCACAACAGGTGTAACTGCTGCGGTAACTGTTCTTTCCATCTACTCTGCACATGGTTGAGAGCCTGAAAGATACATTCAAGTACATCTGGCTGAGCCATAGGTTGAGCCTGTTGTTGAGGTGCTGATGCTACAACCTATGGCATACTACGCAAATCATGCTAATCTGCTATTGATTGATTGGCAGCCTCTGTGGATCAATGCCTAACAGCCACTCTAAGCCTCATGTGACATTGTAGCATATCTACAGACAACAGACAAGTGGAACGTGTATGCATATGTCAAAATACATATGATTGCCATAGTACCAATGAAATACTCAAAAGGATATACAGAGGCAAATTGGACTAACTCAATCAAGAATATCTAAGCTCCACAATAAACCCAGAGTTACAAAACCTTACGCTCTAATGCCACTTTTGTCACGACCTAGAATCGAACCATGACCGGTGTACGAGGTGAATCGAACCATAGGCCCGACCCATCTTGCACAAGCTTTAGATATACAAAACATCTACCTAATTTCTTATTCCAAAATATTTATTACACAATAATAGTTAAAAATCTTGGTTTCATTAATAATATAAATAACTGTAGTATCAAAATACAGAATAAATATTTTAGGTGAAATTAGTTAAAACAAAATATTATCAAATACAAAACCGTAAACCCACAAACCCTCGGTGTGGAGTATCTAACATACATGCATAACAGGCCCGAACAAAAGGGCAGTCAATGTCAAACTGGATACCTCACTGAGCGTCAAAGATCGGATGAACAAATGCTGAAAAACCTGAAATGTTAAGGAAGGGTGTGACCAAAACACGGTAAGGGACAACACTCTAGAGCGCCGTCAGGACATCACATAAAGTATTTTGAAAACATTTTCTGAAAATAGCACATGCACTTATATTCTGGTGTAATATTAACATACAAACTAGGTACATATATACTTAGACAAAAAACCATATCTGAAAATGGTTCGTAGAGAAGGCATACAACATGCATTCATACAGAATCTGAATAATTTCTTCCATAGCAGATTTAATAGTTTTAGAAACAGAATATAGCCACTAAGGCAGATAACATAATATAATAGCCACTAAGGCGAATAATAGCCTCTCTGGCAAACAATAACCACTAATGCACATATTAGCCACTTAGGCATATGTAGACTACTGTCACCAGAAAATATATGCATACTATTAGAAATTCATGCAGAACAACAATTCATTACAAAAATCATATAAAATCTTAAACAAAATATTTATTAGAGCAATACTTTAAATCTCTTATCAGAATATATACTACAAAATTTATACTTGATTTCAAAACAAAATATTTCTTACAAACACGTGATGAATTTCAAAATAGATTTTCCATAGCAGGGTTTTGACATAAGTCAGATTTTAGGATTATCAATCCTTTAATTATTCCGGATTACATGCAAAGGTCTGAGCACATAAAAAATATATAATTTTAGAGAAACATAGCCTATATGTCTAGAGATGGCATACCTTGGACGCTGAGCCAAATAATCTAAATCACGAACTACCAGTGGATGGATGGTCACCTCAGACATTGAACAGAGTCAAAGAAAGGAATTTGTTGAAAAGCAATCAATCAGGGTAAGTGTGGCAATGCTGAAAATACAAGGAAAGCAAATGCAGAAACCCAAACCTACAACAATTTAAAAAATCCTATTTCGATCAAAGGTCTAACACTATTGTCTCAAAAATCAAACATTTCATGAAATTACAATCTAGTCTCTCGACTTTTGTAAAATTACACTTTAGTCCGTAAGATGTCGGCAAATTACAGATTAGTCCACATACTTTTGGAAAATTATAGATAAGCTTTTAAGTTTATTAGAAATACAAATTATACCTCCAAATGTTCTAGAATTACAAATCAGGCCTCAAACTTCCAGAAATTTTCAATTTAATCCTTGCGACAGAAAATGTCTCAAAAATACTACAAAATTCGTACAACCCAAAACCAATCATTCCAAATTGTTCAAATCACTTCCAACACATAAATCTACAATGAATTTCACCAAATAAACACATAATCATCAAGAATCCCAATTCAATTCTTCTAAACCCTAACCAAATCACTATAAATTCTTCAAATTTTGATTCCAAACAGAAACCCATACAATATCATGTGTATTCTAATACAATCTAACAAAACCTATGTTAGATCTAGAAAAAAATTCATCCAAAACCAAGCCCTAGCTCAAAATTGTCACTCAACCCACTCTAAGCATCAATTCATGTTCTAAGTAAGAAAATGAAGTAAAAATTGAAAAAGAATCATTTTTTACCTTAAGAGATGTTAAGGCATGGTGGGAAGGCAATGAGAGAGAGATATTGACAGATTTGGAGTGTTGGAAGGTGAAGGAATGAGTCAAAAACTGAGAGGGGTCGGATTTTGAATGTTTTAAAGAGCCATGGGTAGAAACACAACGTTTTGGGGTGTTTTCAGGGGAGAGATGCTCATTTCATGCCATGAGATGCGCATTTCATTGCCGAGCTTAGCCCACTAGACTTGGATAGATGCATGTTTCAGGGGCTAATAGGCTTTTCAAGGACTAAATCTTCACAAATTGACTTTTTTACTTAATCCAAATGAATACCATTAAGTTTAACGAACTTCAAACACTTCAAAACATTCATCATCCTCAAAATGTCATATCAACATCCCAAACACTCAAGATTTAGATCAAGATTGAGCATAATAGAATCAAAATTGAATGAGGTCAAATCATAATTGAACATGGTATGACATAAATTATAGTCGAAACGACGAGGTGTTATAATAGCAGCT
The DNA here is from genome assembly GCA_948243855.1 of Flueggea neowawraea. Taxonomy (NCBI): domain Eukaryota; kingdom Viridiplantae; phylum Streptophyta; class Magnoliopsida; order Malpighiales; family Phyllanthaceae; genus Flueggea; species Flueggea neowawraea. Next base: position 35,702 of record CAODLS013149505.1, on the reverse strand, counting down.
GTAAGAGGAACTGCACTCGGACAAACTCGACGAAAAATCTCCCCTATAAGAGTCCACATCCTCATCATTTCTATCCTCATCACGATCATCTCAGCTTTTAACCCACTAACCTTTACTCTAAAAGTGTCGATAGTTGACTGAGTCTCATTAGTTAACTCTCTCCCTTTATGCTTAGATTTAGGCCTAAGATGCTCTTTATCCTCATCATCATCATCTGGACCTTTATCTCTCCTAAATACTTATTGTTCTTGAGTGGAAAAAGGAGCATGAGGAACAAATAGCGAATCAACTTATTGAAGATATGGCCAAAAGACCCAACCTCGGTTGTTAGTGAGGAACAAATGGATGCCCCTCAATGAACCACCATGTCCTGTCTTATGATGATGAAGGGGAAATCCCTTTAGGTTTTTTAGATTTACTCGCCTCTCAAAAATCTCCTTCAAAATTGAACCATAGGGAATTCCTTCCTTTCTTTTGTTGTCTACCCTATATCCTGAATTTTGTAATACCGACGCTTTCTTAGTCATCCAATAACACATTGAATATGCAAAATTCATGTGATTTACCTTTAACACGTGATACTTAATCTCTGTATCCATTAGAACAAAAATTATGTTGCCTCTTACATTTTGACATTATGTTTTGGGTAATAGCACAATGAACCATTTGCATTTCAACCCCAAAATCATTTTGCTTAAATCTATCATCATTGATATCGATAACTGCCATTCTCCTTTTTATCCATAATTTACATGCATACTTATCAAGAATTTCATATTCTTCCCCAACATCTCTCTCCTTATCACTCTCCATTTCTTCTTCATCTGTCTTTGTTTCTTTCTTATATCTAAATGCTCCTATACATTTACATCTATCATTAAAAAGTTCAAATGAATCAACTAGGTCATTCTCAACAAATCGAATTTCTTTCCCTCTAACCTTAGACGTAATAACCATTTCATCAAAATCTTCGTCTCTCTCCTCCTTCAATAGCATAAAAATCCTTTACCAAAGTTTCATAAATAGGTTTCTTAGTCGACACAAAAGAAGCTACCTAATTTTCGGTTCAACATCAAAACCATCTTTTTCAAATGATTCAAAATAAAAAATCATACTATCAGTCAATTTTTTCATGTTTTAATAAGTTAAATAACACTGTCTTGTAGAGTCAATTACCACACTAGAAATGGGGTTGAGTAGTGTGGTATGTGTGGCTTTGAAACGTTTTCCAAAATAATTGCAAGCAAAGAAAGAACACAGGAATTTATAGTGGTTCGGCCAACTCTTTGCCTACATCCACTACTTAAGTATCACTACTTAGAATTTTCACTATCTCTCAACAGAAATTACAACTTCACTTTCAAGCTAAGTGAGAACTTTACAACTTTATTGATTTTGGTTCAAGAACAAACCAACCTAAGGATCTACCCTTTGATCCCACTAACAAACACTCTTGAAAATTGTTTTTCAATCAATCTCCAACAATAAATGAACTAGTGATACAAACAATAATGAAAGCAATTAATGAACGACAAGCTTGTATCAACAAGAGATAGAAAATAAGAGCTTTGATGCTTGTTTGTTGATAGAAATGAATGCCCAGATGTTGTAAGTTGTGTTTCTGACCTTCCAAGCATGTATTTATACTTCTCTCTTGGTTTTGGAATGTTGTGAGACGAAATATCGGCATGGGTTGCATTTAATGCATTGTCAGAACATGCTCATGTACGTTGCACAATCCATGACGTACGTTGCAATTTTGTTCTCCAAACAATGTCGTTGCACATCCTAAGACATATGTTAATCATTATTGCTTTCCAGATGACATATGTTTCACTTGTAAGACATATGCTGTTTTGGCACGAAAACTGTCCAGTAGCTTTTATTTCTCATTTGAGATTTATGCCGCACATTGAATCTAAATGACATACATTGTCCCACAACATGACATACATTTTGTGTTCAGTTTACCGTTGTACTTGAATTTTATCTTGATACACGTGGAGAACAAACATTTATTCTATGATCTTCAAATCTTCGCTTTGTCTTTCATACAAGACATACGTTTTAATTTACCCATGATGTACGTTGCTCAACAGCTTTTCAAACCTTTGCTTTTTTTAGTTTCCTGCATGTGCCAGATGTATGGTGCCTCTATGTAAGACGTACGTTCGTATATCTTATGGCATACTTGTTGTGATTGAAACGTACGTTGTTTTTGCACCTGAACCATCCAATAGCCTCTGCTTGATTTTTCGTCAAATATATTGTACGTTGGCAATGAAGACATACGTTGTGCATAAGCAAGACGTACGTTGTTTGGTTCAAAACGTACTTTACGAAGAACACAATCCATTTTCGGTTTTGTTCATCATTAAAACATAAAAGGATCTAAATGCTGACCACCTTCGGTCTAACATCTCAGAGCCTCTTCATTAATAAACTTACTAGAGTCAATACATCTCTGAGCACGAGATGTGTGAGGACATTTTTTAGGTTGATACAAACTAGGGTTGTGCCTTTTTCTTTGTTTGATACTCTCTTTGAGGTGCCATTTCTCAAGAATTTGAAGAAAATCAATGACAATTAGGGTTTTTGGTGTTGGCAGGTTTTTGGTGATTTTAAGGATTTGAAAGTGATTTTGTTATTTTTGATTGGTGAAATAGGTTGGGTTGTGGTAAAAAAATGAGTTTAAAAGTAGCGTTTGGAAGGAATTTGATAGATTTTGAGAGTTGAGCGAAATTTGAGAGAAGCGGGGTGAGGTTTTTTGAAATTGAACAATGCCTAGTTTGAAGGTAAGAAGCCTTTGATATAGGTTTAGGCTTTTGTACGTACGTAACAAGATATGCTTACGTACGTAAGCGGCAAAACCTTTTCCAGGTAAAGAATGTAACCTGTGTTCTCTTTCGCACATAAGCCAATTCCAGATAATGTGTTTAACCAAGATGTTGCATATGTAAATAACACTCCAAAGCCATTTCTCAACTAGACCATTTCCCAAAAGTTTGTATTCACTTCAAGGTCATATCAATCAACCTTATGGACCATTTTATTATACATGAATGCAAATGTGTGCATGAAATGAATATATAAAACTTACAAACCCAATAAAGATCATTCACATTACGCATGCCTAATCTAAGCCAAATTGAATTAAAACTTTCTTCAACTAGAGGTTTGTTGAAAATATCAGATAATTAATCATTTATTCTAACAAATTTCAAATAAATATTACCTTTTTGCACATGATCATGCAAAAAATGATACCTAATTTCTATGTGTTTAGTCATACTACGCAAAATTGGATTTTGACTAAGATTGATTGCATTTGTATTATCATAATAAAATGCACATTTCTTAGCTTAATTCCACAATATAATAATTGATGTTTGATCCATAAAACTTGAGCACAAGAGTTTCCTATGGCCATATATTTGGATTCGGTCGTGAAAGTCTCAACACTAGTTTATTTCTTACTAGCTCAAGAGATCAAACATGAACCTATGAAATGACTAGTTCTGGATGTACTCTTTCTATCAATTTTGCATCCACCAGACATCACTATATACAATTAAGTAAAAATCAATGCAAGATGGATACCATAATCTTAATCCTATTGTATCACTAAAATATCAAAAAATTCTTTTACATGCAACCAAATGAGATTATTTTGGATTAGATTGAAAACACGCACATAAACACGTAGCAAACATACTATCGGTTCTAGAGGTGGTTAAGTAAAGTAGGGAACCTATCATACCTCGATAGAGCTTTCGATCCACCGATTTCTCATCCTCATCTTTGTCAAGTTTTAAACCTGATGACATTGGGGTAGGTATTGCTTTGCATCCATCCATTTTGAACTTCTTTAACAACTCCTTAGTGACTTTGATTGGTGAATTAAGATACCATCCTTGAGTTGTTTGATTTGAAGTCCGAGAAAGAATGTAATTTCTTTCATCCTGCTCACTTCAAACACTCTCTTGATAAGATCATAAAACTCCTTGCACATAGAAGGGTTAGTAGCACCAAATACAATATCATCAAGATATATTTGGCAAATAAGCATGTCATCATCTACCTTTTTAGCAAAAAGAGTATCATCAACATGGTCCCTTACTTAGCCATTTTGAGTAAGAAAAATACTTAAGCTCTCATACAATGCTCTTGGTGCTTGCTTTAATCCATAAAGTGCTTTGTTGAGTTTGAAGACGTAGCTAGGATGCTCATGGTCTTCAAAACCTAGATGTTGCTTCACATATACCTCTTCTTGTATGAACCCATTTAGGAAGGCACTCTTCATATCCATTTGATATAGATTGATCTTCTTATGTGAGGCAAAAGCACATAGGAGTCTAATTGTTTCCAACCTTGCAACTGACACAAATGTTTCTCCATAGTCAAGTCCTTCCTGTTGGTTGAAACCTTAAGCTACCAATCTTGACTTGTTTTTCACTGGCTCGCCATTCTCATCATACTTAATTCTATGTACCCACTTGGTTCCTATGATTGTTTTTTCATCCGGTGCAGGAACTAACTTCCACACATTTTTCCTTTTGAATTGTTTGAGTTCTTCTTGCATAGTTTGAACCCAACACTCATCCTTTAGAGCTTCTTATGTGTTCTTTGGCTCTACAATGGAAATTTCTGCATAGTTTCTTTGATACTCATTCAAAGTCGTTCTTGTCTTCACTCCATCTCCAATGTTTCCAACCACTTGCTCTATTGGATGGTTTTTCACTTTAGCCCAATCTTTTGGAAGTGAGATTTGTGCACCTTCTTGACTTTTCCCTTATTCTCCATTGTTGGTTGGTTCTTCATTGATGTTTAGTTCTTCCAAGATTTTGTGAAGTTCATGATCATCACTCTTTTCGAAACCACCTACATCTTCATCGACAACTAACTTTCTCGAGGGTGAGATCATATTATCAAATTTAACATGAATTGATTCTTCTACTACATTAGTTATAGAATTATATACTCTACAAGCCTTGTTGTTAGTGGAGTAACCTAGAAAAATTTCTACATCCAATTTTGAACAAAATTTTCCCATCTTTCCATTATTTAGTATGAACACTTTACAACGAAATGGATGAAAATACGGGATATTGGGCTTCTTACCTTTCCATATGTCATATGGAATTTTCATTTGATCCCTTCTTAGATGCACTCGGTTGATGATGTAGCAAACAATGTTCATAGATTTGGCTCAAAATTACTTTAGAAGATCGTACTCATTAAGCTTTATTTTACACATCTCCTCCAAAGTTTGATTCTTCTTTTCCACCACACTATTTTTTGGCGTTCTTTGTGCCAATAATTTATGCTCCATTCATGGCTTGTCACACCAATCGTCAAAGGGTTCTCATTCAAATTCACAACCATGATTGGTTTTAACGGCAATGATAGATTTGTTCTTTACATTTTGAGCTAATCTACACCACTTAGCAAACTCGTTAAAGGTATCACTTTTATTAGCAAGAAATATAATCCATGTAAAGTGAGAAAAGTCATCCACAATCACCAAAGTGTACAATTTGCCTCTTAAGCTAACATGTCTAGATGGTCCAATCAAAACCACAAAAATTAACTCTAACACCCTAGAAGTAGAAATTTCATTCTTTGATTTAAAAGATCCCCTAGTGTGTTACCCTTAATGCATGGTTCACATAACTGTTCCTCAGTAAATCTCAATTTAGGCAATCCTCTAACAATGTCATTTTTAGCAAGTTTTGATACCAAAGGTAATGGTGTATGGCCTAATCTTCTATGACACAAATATGCATTTTTATCCAAAGACATTAAAAATTTTTCATTAAATGATGATGCATCATGCAAATTCACAACAAAAATGTTTCCATTTTCTAAACCTATAAATGCAAATTTTTCATTTTTCAACATCGTGCAATATGTAGTTTCAAAGCTCACATCATAATCCATGTCACACAATTGAAAAACACTTAATAAATTGTGTTGTGATCCATCAACCAATAAAACATTATCAGTGGTTGGTAAAGGATCCTTAACCATTTAGCAATGCCAATGATTTTACCTTTGTTGTTATCACCAAATGTGACATGACCTTGGTTCCTCATTTTGAGTTCCACAAATAGGTTTTTGTCTTCACTCATATGCATTGAACATTTGCTATCAATGTAACATTCTTGAAGAAACTTTATTCTTGACTTGAACCTACAAAGATATTTTTTTGTCTTTATTGGTACCTAAGATATTTTGGTTCCTTTAGTGTTAGTCACATGAACCATGTTTCGAAGAGTGGTTCCTTTAGGAATTCACATTTGCTTAACTTTGATGGTCCTTCTCAATCTTCCATAAGAATAAGTATTATGGCCTACCTTTAAGCATTTAGAACAAGTTAGCATTCACACGTTCAAAGAGTCATTTTGACCTTATTTTGTAAATTTAGTTATTAAAGAAGATTCTCTTTAAAAAGGATTACAACCTAAACCATGTTTGGACAAAGAAAATCTTTGAAAAGAAAGCAATTTTTCAAACTTTTCATTTCCACTTGTAAATTTACTAACTACATAGGAAATTTTTTTTTGTATCCTTTCTATTTCATCTTTCAATTTTTGTTGTTCTACCAAACAAGATGAATGATCAATTGATGAATTATTGAGTTTCTCCAACAAAGTTTCATTTTCTATTTCTAATGCTTTGTTTCTCTTTTTCAAAACCTTATTAAGTTTGAAAACTTCTTCAAAATCATCATTTAGTGCATCAAATGCTTTCATTTGTTCTTTATGGGTAGAAGAACTTATCTCAACATCTTCTCATCACATAAATATGAGCTTTTATCCATTAGTGCAAGGTTGACTTCTTCCTTACCATTGGTCTCTTCTTCTTCTTCCTCATCACTCAATGTAGCAACAATGGCTTCTTTCTTCTTGCTCTTATCAAAGTGTTGTTTAGAGGTGGAAGATCTATAATCTTTTGCATAATGACCCAGTTTACCACATTTGTAGGAAGCTTCATCGTTCTTCTTCTTGTAGGATGAGCTTTTCTTGTAGTCATCCCTTATTCATTTTTTGAGATCCCTATTTCTCCTTTACATTAAAGATTTGTATCTTCTTATATTTTTAGCGTAAAGGGCTGGGTCCTCATCATCTTCACTTTCTTCTTTGATTGGAGAACTTACCTTGAATGTAACACTTTTCTCTTTGGATTTTGCTCTTTCTCCTCTAGTCACTAGTATGATCTTATAGTTCATAAGAGTGATCGGGGCCCCGTAAGTGTACGAGGATCAATGTAGTAATAAAAACCTTAGGAGTAATTCCAGGGTATCGAACCCACAGGGATGAGTGCTAATTGTGATTGATTCGAACAATAAAATAAAACACACAAGGAAATGTTATTTTTGGTATTTTGGAATAAGAAATGAAAAATGTAAAAGACAAGTAATAAGATATGCATCAGGACTTTTAAGACTTAACCAAGACTCCTATTTACTACATTTATGAATGGATTATGGGATATTGAGTATTCTCTTGCTAATTTCGCTTAAAACCTCTTTCAAATTCATTTAAGCTATGCCTACATTTATTAGGAGAGTCCTTTTGACCTCGCCTAACTAAACTAGACTCATTAAGCGCTCTTAGGAATTTCATCGAACACCTTGTAGGCATGACTATCTCTATTACAAAACCTAACAAGTTTAATGCATATCAATCTCATCTAGCCTTCTCCTTTCGATCCTTCAACTAGATTTGTTAAAACTACAACTAATGATGGCCAGTCACAATCATGGTTAATTAAAACATATCATTAAATCAAATACAAAAACACTACAAATATGACATCAAACCCAAGAAATACTACAAATATGGAAATGAAAGCACAAATCCCATTCATAAATATAAAAAATAGATGTCAAGATCTACATCTCTAAGTCCTAACAAAAGACTTAAGCTACCATGATTATGTTGAACAAATAAACACAATAAGCTTGAACATAAATCATGATAATAACTAAATATATGGAGAGATAAGAGAATAAATAATGTAGAAGAATCCTCTTTTGGTAGCCTTCAAGAGAAATCTTCACCCTTCAAGCATTATTCTCTCTCTTCCTTTGAAACCCTAATTAGTTATTAGAAAAATGAAAGAAAGAAAAATGTGTTCTTATAATGTTTAAAATATGGTTTTAAGTGTGTTTATTAGGGGTATTTATACCCCTAACATGTCCATAAAACCCTAGCATTTATCTCTCAAAAATGCCCTTTGAAGTCCACTTGACGTCCAACTTTTTGTCCCTTGGCTGCCATAGTATTTTGTCATGTTTTAGGATGGTCACAGAAGTGAAATTGGGTTGGTCACAGTGGTAACCAAATTCTGTTTCTCATCACATCCGTAAGGGTCCTCTGGTCACAGCCGTGATCTCATTTTATTCCTGTAATGGCATTTTACATGGCACGATCTTTGCACCCTTTGAGCCGATTTTCTTCGCACTTTATTTCATTGATATTCCAAATTTAAAAACATATTTCCATGAATTTTTCATCTCTTTTTCATCCCATTTCATGCATTCCTCATTACTCTACACAAAACACAAAAAAATGTGTAAATTCGTTGATAATCAAGTATACTAAGGGTACAAATGTTATTCTTTAGTGCTTGAATTATTAGGATACATCAAAGAGATCCTACTAAAGCATTGAAGTCCAATTTTTTGATATCCTTAGACTCCATAATTTTCGTGAATTGTGAGTTCCATTCTAGAGACCTTAAAATTTTGTTTGCTTTCTCACTATCTTCCATGTGTCTTCCAAGTGAACCAAGGCATTCATTATCTCAACAAATCAGTCTAGCATAAAGGAGATGGATTCACCTTCATTCATGGTGAATAGCTTGTAGTCATAGAGAAGCATATTTATCTTTTTCTTCTTGACTTGTGTGGTGCCTTCATAAGTTTCCTCTAATCTCTCCCAGATTTCTTTAGAACTCTTGCAAACAGACACTCTATTTGTCTCCTCCAATGTAAGAGCACATAGAATGAGTTGCATTAACTTAGTGTTTATTTGTTCATGCTTCCAATCCTTATCTCTAGGAATCCTTAGTCCTTACACAACCACTTTCCAAAGCTCTATATCATGGCTATTTATATAGATCATCATTTGATTTTTCCATAGAGCGTGATTTGCATCATTAAACTTTAGTGGCTTATTGATGGTAGAGCCTTGTTCAAAAGAGGTGGAGGGCAAGTTCAAAGCCTTCCCGCATCTTTGACTCTTCAGATGTTAACTTACAATAAATAAGAGCCCAATGTTCTGATATAAATTGTTCAGTTAATAACCACACTATAAGGGGGTGAATAGTATGGTGTGTAAATCTTTCAAATTTGTTCCAATGAATTCAGTTTGAGAGGGTTGACAAGAAAGAATACAAAGATTTACAGTGGTTCGGCCAACTCCTTGCCAATGTCGATAACCTAAGTCTCACCACTTAGGATTTTCACTATCAACCAATCAAGGGTACAACGTCACTTTCTAGCTAAGTAAGAACTCTTACAGCTTTATTTATTTTAGCTCAAGAATAAACCAAACTATGGATCTAGCATTTGATCCTAACTCACAAAAACTCTTAAATGTGTTTACAATCACTCACGAAACTATAAATGAACTAGTGATACACGTAACAAATGAAGTAGTTAAAGAACAATACAACTTGTGTTTCTGGTCTCCCAAGCATGTATTTATGGCTCTTTTAGTGTTTAGGACTATTGTGACTTTGATTTTAACCATTATGGATCAAATAGATTGCCATCATTGCACCTGTCATATCAAGCCTTATGTCAGTAACAAAATCCTTAAGTATGTAATGGTCTTCACCTTTTAGGTTATGTACGTTACGCCAAGTCTTACATATGTAACTTGTGTCTTAGCTTCACTTTTGCGGACACTAAGTCTTCATTGCATACTTTTCGGTACTTTAAGATTGTAGTAGCTTCTGTTATTCAATCCAAGGCACCTTACTTAACAATCGTATTGCATACATTAGTCATGTATTTAAGTACTTTATCATTTTCCTTTGCATACTTAAGTCCTTCTAAGATGAACGTTGCTTCCCTCAATCTTCACACAATTCAGAAAGATATAATTTGATCACCAAATGTCATTTTTATCTTTCAATATCTTACGTATGTTACATGTTGGTCTTATGTACGTAAATATTCAAGACTTCATATATTCAAGTCTTCTTATTTTTCCTGTCGTTTGGTTGATAGATTCTTACGTACGTTATATACATTGGTGTATATGAACCATCCTTATGTACATTATATATAGGCATGCATACATAACATAAGTTCCAGTAGCATCCAGTGGCTTCTGCTTCAAACCTTACATACGCTACTCACTACCTTACGTACGTGACACCTCTTACATACGTAACCATTTGTCTTACGTATGTTATTTTGGCCCTTTAATAATCCAGTAGCTCCTTTTTTGATTTCTGACCTTGTCTACATATGTTAACCATTGCTTGCATATGTTACTTAATTTCTCACATACGTGAAGAAGCCAACATACCATTATGGGTTTTATTCATCATCAAAGCTTAGAAGGATCTTAATGTTGATCACCCTTGGTCTAACATTACGTGGCGTGTGGTGAGGTATGATTCCAAAATTAAAGAAGCATAAAGGCTTTTATGATTAGAGCAAGGAACAAAATTAAGAGCTTGAGATACTAGAAAATGAAAGACTACATAGAAATAAATGAGGTCTCAGAACAAGACCAAAGTAAATGTTTCACAAGTGAAATATTTTAAGAAGCCTTATAAGAGGTTGCATTGCTCCTTTGAGGGTACACTACCTTAAGTCACGAATACTAAATGTTATTTATGTATCTCATTCTATGTTCTAAATAAAATTGCGTGAGGTTTGCTAATTCAGTACTAAGTGACCCTCACAATGGAGGATAACAAAGCCTTAGTTAAATTTCAACTAGTTTCAAAAAGGAACAGTTAGAGAGTATGAGTTAAAAGGATTTGGTAAGCATGAAAGAATTTGTAAAAAGGCCAAACCTTACTCCTGCAATGGTTTCTACGTGATTGAAGCCAGGCTTCAATTTTTTTTTCATAGATAACAACATTCATTTTGTTTGAGTGATGACTACTAAAGCTTTGGCTTATTAGTGTCTAGTTACAGTATTGTGGACTTGGGTTTTAACAATTTTCTAATTTATTGAATTTGTTGCTACTTCATGAGGTCATAAGGAGGACGTGAAGTTGTGCCATACAACTTGACCCATATTATCCAAGATTGAATAGTCGATTAGCTAAAGTGAGACTTGGATAATTATGGTAAGGTCAAATTACCTATTCATGAACATTACTTAAAAGGAAAAACTAATCATGAAACCATTTCAGAAAGGCAACAAGAGTTGTATTCTCATTGTCATTAATCTATTTTTTATCATTGTGGTTAAGTAAAGTGAGGCCAAGGCATAAGGCCTATTATTTTATAACTTTATCATATGATTATACAAGTATGGTCATGCCTACTTGATTTCTCATAAGTGAGAAGCATCGAATTGATTTGAATGGTTTGTGAGTAGAGAATTAATTAAAGCTTTCAGATCAACTGAGGTCGTAGACATTGATGGATTAAGTCAAATCATTCTATGATGAAAATGAAATTGAACATCGATTGTCCATTCCCCACTCTCCGCAACCAACGATGAAGCAAAAAGGAGAAACAAGACTCTTTTTGATGTCGTTGAATTTTTTATGGCAAAGGCCACTCATGTTATTAACTTAGTGCCCTCCAAGTCTGTTATATCTACATATACTATAAGATGCGGACTGGTCGCAAAGGTATGTTAAGCCATTCAAAACCATAGGTTGTGTTGCCTTTGTTTATGATACTCATGTTCATTAAGGACCAAGGAGTAAAATAGTGTTTATGAGGAATACCTAAGTATCAAAAGGATGTAATCATGCAAAAATGAGACAAACAACTTAGTAATGGAGCGTGAGAAATCACATTCTTGAGAGAATGGGTTTCCTAAACTAGGTAAAGTGGGTGTAGATTTCACTTTCATATGAGACTCTAGAACTAGATTCATCAAGATCACTCCATTCAAATGAAGGATGTTTCTGATCCTAAATTTTAGTGGGTGCTTGATTCCTAATTCATGTGGGAATATAGATCTTGATTCTAGTAGGAGCTCCTAAATCTAGTAGGAGCGTGGAACTTAGTTCTAGTGGGTGCATTTCAAATGCGAGAATCTAAAAGAGTAAAGTACCACGTCGACATTTTCAATGAATGAATCGAGCATGACCCTTTTACTAGACCTACAAGTCGAAGATAAACCTAAAAAAGGTTATCTCATCCCAGTGAAAGACAAATGGATTAAAACAATTGAAGAAGGAAATGTCATTTAATAGACTTTAAGAACTGGTTGTTGAATGGCCAAAGGACTATTGGATGTAAGTGGATACATTAAATAAACCTAAAAATAGATTGGATCAACGATAGTTAGCAACGGATTTACTCAAACGGATAAGATTGACTTTCTGAGAAAAGTCTCTCAGCCCTCCCACCCCCTCCACCCCCAAAAAAAATGAGATGTACCTTCACTAAAATGACTTTAGGCATGTGGACTAGTCTACACCTCGTGCTACATTATGTGGTTGTAAATACCACATTTCTCAATGGAGAATTGGACGAAAGAACATAAGGCTTCATTGCATAAGGCAAAAAACATAAGTTCTTTGGCCTTAGATAGGCTTTGAGGCAAAGGTATTCATAGGTGTGATAATAGCAAATATTTTGGACATGAAATAAAAGGGTTAACCTTGGAGTCAAGACTTCAAGAGTTTGTTCAAGTAAAGAATTGGAATATTGTAAACCCATAAGCATCCCATGACTAAGAGTATGTGTCCACAAATAATGTAAGAGAGAGGATGTACGAAGGGTGTTTTATTTAAAAATATCATTGTTAGTCTAAATTATGCCACATTATGTATATACTACATTGAGATGTGATATATACTATGTTGTCAAGATATATACTATGTTGTCAAGATATCTACTAGAAACAAGTCCAAGCTAAAGGTTAAAAGCCAATTATATGGTACTTGGATACTGATCGGTGCCTCGGAAGCACATGAGGATCGATGTAGTAATAAACTTGGAGTTTTCCTCGGGTGTCGAACCCATAAGGAACGTGTATTAGTTAATGATGGAAAAGAAAAAGAAAATCAATAAAAATCTGAGACTGGGAGTTGTGGTGTTTGATTTTAAAAACATAACATGAATTTAAAAGCATAACATGAAATAGAAAATTACAGAAAAAAAAGGATTATAGAGATGCAAGTAAAGATTTCTATTTACTACATCAACAAAATGAGTTTTAGTGGTATGAGTGTTCTCTCATTATAATCGTTTAAAGTCTCTCTTGAGTTCATTTTAGCTATGTCTACATTTATTAGGAGGGTCCTTTCGGCCTCACCTAACTAAACTAGACTCATTAGGTTCTCTTGGGAATTCCATCGAACATCTTGTAGGCATGATAATGTCTATTACATAACCTAACAAGTTTGATGCAATTAGACCTAACCTAAACTTGTTCTTTCGATCCTTCATTTAGGCATGACACAAACACCATTATGGTGATCAAGTATAATGATATTCAATTAAAAACATCATCAAATCAACCATGGCAACAAATAAAGAATTTAAGAATATAAGCAAACCATTTCATTAAATATAGTGGATAGTTATCAAAACTTACAACTCAAAATCCAAATAAAAATATTACACTAACGTAGCTGAAAGAAAACAAATACTACACTTAAGAAGAAAAAGAACACCAATAACAACATAAGAAAAGGAAATAAAAGGTTGAGGGGGATTCCTTTCCATGGCCAAAGGCCTTTTCAAGAAACTCCCTTCTTCCACTTAAATCCTCTCTTTTTTCTCTCTAGTTTTTGTGGTGGATTTTCTCCGAAAGAGTAGTGTTTTCAAATATGTGTATGGAAGGAGTAGATGTGTATGGAAGGAGTATTTATAGGCATTTTCAAGCCTCCACCAAGCCTTGCCAAGTTGTCCACTTGATGTACAAGTTGACCATTTGATGTACACAAGTTTTACACTTATTGTCTATTTGTGCCAACATGATGTGGACCTTTTGTTCACTTATGTCCACTTGTGTACACCTCTTATATGCATGTGTCCACTTGATTCCACCATCATCCACTTGATGTCAACTTGATTTCCATTTTGGTGTACACTTATATGCATCATTTGTCCACTTTTGTCCACCAAAAAGCCCAAAATTAGCCACACTTTTTTCACTCTTCCCAGTTGGTCAGGGTCTCCACCATGGGCAGGGTCCTAGGGTGTGGCTTGGCCATGGTCTCTTGCCATGGCCATGGTGCAGGGCGTGGCGATAACCAATGATGCGCTTTTTTTCAATTTTCTTCGCACGTTCTTCCATTGATCTTGAAACTTTAAAAAAAAATCATGCCTTTTTCGTCTCTTTTCCATCTCATTTCATGCATTTCTCATCACCCTACACAAACACAAAAAAATTATAAATAAATCAATAATGTACCACATTTAGGGCGAAAATGCTATACATTAGTGCCTGAACTAACATGTAATTTTGGCATGCATCAAATACTTAAAGGTACTACAGAGTATGCATTGTATTATTGAAGAAAGGATCTACGATTGAAAAGATACATAGTTGTTAATTAGACATGTGATTTGAATAAGGGCATGCCCACATCAGGTTTTGAATTCTTGCCACAAGAATGCCATCTCATGAAATAGCAAGAAATACACATGTATATCAAGGGGATGAGCTATGACCCTTTTGTATTTACATCCTTTTATACTTGCGGCGGTTAAGAGTTTATTATACACTTTAAAATAATCCGACAGTTCAAATTCAGTTGTTTGAGTTAAGGTTTTTAATGTGTTGGCAAAATTTTCTATAACACTCATACCCTTATAACATATATTCACATAATTCTATAGCACATAGCAATATAAGTATAATAATACCAACGAAACAACAAGAAGTTCAATATGCCAATATCATTGCGTTAACAAAATCAAAGTTACACAATATATAAGACAAGACAAATCTATCATCTAGATACAAAATATGATGAGCCATAGAGATCTCATTCTCAACACTCTATATGCACATGTGTGAAGGAGAGAGAGAGTGATCACGACATTCTGACATTTGTTGCGTACGTGTATCAACCATTCTGAAATCTGGCTCAAGTCTACTTTTCGATACCTGGTAAAAACATTGCGCTTTATATAAGTCGCAACTCAATGAGGAACCCAACAAATAGCAAGCATTATATAATTGGATACTATATATATATATATAAGCAACTCGATATAACACAAGAAAAACATATACATTCAAGATATCAATAAGAATGCAATGATGTTCCATTTATTCGGTAATGGCCCAACATATCAAGTATAGCCCCGAGTTTTCCAATATAACAGATCTCAAGGATCTGCAATACTAATAAAATTGACCCGAATGTCTGGTCAAATAGATCGCTGGCCAGAACAATATCGAAGAATGGAAATCTAGAGATGGCTCCTACGAATTTTAGTTGCGCATAGCACTTAGTTCCATCTACTTTCTCATATAACCAATAATCCAATAGAATTGCATATACTTGAACAAATTGGTCATACCATTTCATTTAAGTCATATGAATTCAAATGCAGCGCAACATGATTTTTCGATAACTCATCAACTCATAAACATCAATACACATAAGCACACGATTTCCTTTCAATACTGAATACTCGTATGTGCAGCTATGTGGATGCAATGCTCAATGATGCATATTCTGATTTGGATACTTCTAATGAAATTAAATGAGTTTAATTATTAAAACTACGATTTCTTAATTCTCTTAAAAAAATGGTTAGTGCCTATTATTGTGAGACAAATGGAGTATTACATAAATAATCTCACTTTTCCAAGTGTGAGACCATGTCATGAACATGAGCTTCTCAACCTCTCTCTACCCTCATGACCAAAACAGACTCACGAAGAATGATTAGGTTTGTCTATCTTAGTGTGTGACTAAGGGTGATAAATGACTCCGCCTGGCTATGACACGCTAGACAAGCAAGCCTACTCATAATGGAGTGTTTCATGTTTTAAGGGAAATTTGTTGCCTTCATGAGTTGCATTCATAAGTTTTAAGGTTCACAGACCGGTCCTTTATTTGTTGAACATATTGGTGAACACGAATTGCACCTTGCTGAGATCAAAAGTTGTACAGGAATGACTGTGAGAAAATCAGGAAAAGTGATTCGCCAACTTGGAATTAAGCAGTAGACACTTCGAATTTTATCCACACCTAGTTGAAGAACAGAAATCAAAGACAAAGAAAAAGGAAAAGAAAAGAAGAAATAAATAGATAGAAAGAAGAGAGGGCAAACCGAATTGAATTAAAGCTGGGAGACATTGAACACATAATTCACAATGTTTGGGTCGAAGAAATTTTGCGGAGCATCAAGAAAGGATGAGTTGAAATGGAGGCAAAAGAATTAGAAGCGAAGAGAAAAGAGGCTGCAACAGAGCAATATTTAAATATGTAGGGCAAGTGGAAATCAGATTAGGAAGAATTAAAAAGGCATGAAAATTTTTGGGAAGCAATCAATCCAAATCGCACAATTTTTGGGAGGTGCGAACAGAGTAAGAAGTGAAGCAAATCAGGCAAATAAGACAAGGCAGGAAACATGATCAGGAAACAAATTTACCCCTACTTCTGAAAAATCCTGGTTCCACTACCGATATAAATACATATTCTCACCTCTTGACAAAGTATGTTTTACAATCCCCTAAACTCACAGTGAACTTTCACAAATTCTCTACTGACATGAGCGCCGGAAATTACTTCGGCGAACTGCCCAACCTCATTTTTGTTGTGCTAGCAGATTATGAGGCGATATTCGAGTTTCCGACAGTTCAAGTTCAACTTCACCTTTTTTGAGATCGTTGCGTAATCAGGTAACAACACTAGTTAACTCTGTTTTTTCTTGTAGTCAACTTTTGGGATGAATGGACCACATTTAGCAATCTCGGGACATTTTGATGTCGACGGTTTCCTCACATTTTTATGTTAAAAGAATTTTCAGACTAATTCCGTGACGAATTTTCCCACTATAAAATTAATGAGGCTCTTTCCAGCGTCGGAAGCTTTTGTCGCTAACTCTATATAGGGACGACATTTCTTGATTAGACACTAAATCGTTTTTTTTTTAATTAGTGCGAACGCGATTCTATTTGGTGTTGTATTCACATCGGAAATCAGTTGAAAGGAAATCGAACTTTCTACAATTTTATATCGCAAAATCCATATAATTGAAGGATGAGAATTCACACAAGAAAACAATCCTTCAAAGGCTTTATTGATATTTAAGAATCAGTGGAATTATACACTTATGAACCAACGACTCGTCTACCATGGTCTCATACACTTTATCCAATAAAACTAAATTGGTTAGCATAGATAATCCACAAAGAATAAGATGAGTTTCATCATGATGATCATAACCAACAGAATTTTAGAAAGGAAAAGGAAAAAAGAAAACAAAAACTGGACTTATAGAGACCTTCAATAAGATGCTCTCACGACATTACGTGAATGATCCAACTTCTTGCATGACTAGATCAAACTGTACTTCTTTGAAGGCCATGCAGACTTAGAACAAGTAGAGATCGGCTAATTCTTCCAAGGACTCCAAACCAAGACTTGGATCACCATTTTCAAGCATTCATAAGAGATGGTCAAAGAGAACAACCTCACATTTTACCACCAAGATGTGATCCTCACCTGGCTTTTGCTTTGACTTCTCGATTAGAGCATTCACAAGAGGATGGCTAAGATGCTTAGAACTGATCACATACCTTTTTCTTGTACTTCCCACAAATATAGTTGCATAATTCTCAAGATCTTCTTGCCTCTCATGACCCCATAGTTCTTCCCTTGTGGACTTTGATCTTAAACTACTATATGATGAAGATCTACCGAGTTGTCTCGACAAGGTCTTGCACTTCCTTAGCATCAAATTGATCTTCTTCATTATTTTTTGATAGAATCAAAAGATTTGAACGACAATATTGTACAAAGAAGTTAAAGGAAGAGTAAATAGCTGACTTGATGTACACTCACAAAACGTATATTGTAGCTACAAGTGGGAAGAGATATTTTTGGTGGTGGGTATAATGTCATTGTTTTCCGGTGCTAGAAATGTGGGGCATAGCTCGCAACCGCACATCTTAACCATTTGTGACATAAACAAGTCACCTTTTAGTGAGTCGATGTTATGGTGCGGAAGCTTTTGGACAAGCACTAAGTGACATATGCACAAGCTTCCTACTCATCAATTGTCAACCATGTTTCAAGCTAGCCCACTGTTTCTCACGATGCATGCTCGAATCAATGAGCTCGTATTTTTCCCTACTTTGTGCCATCAATATGCATTTCATTTATTGACATTAATTTTTACTAAGTATCCAATCTTGAACCAGCAACGGAGAGATGTGTCCATCACGGATCCAGTAGTGGTAAACTAAGAAATTTCAGAAAGGGATCTCATAACTATATATATTTAAAAAATGTTTATTCGTGAAAAAATTATTGTTTCGGTGTTAACAAATAGAACTTTTGTAAATATGTATAATTTTTAAATTTTATAATCTAATTGTTCTTTCGAAAAAATTGTTACAATATTCCATCAAATATGATGAAAGAATACTTATTTCATGAAGAATATTAGAGAGCTAATTTTCTAAGCTTTGTGATGAAAGGAGAGTTTTGTAATTATCTCAGTAAATATTATGCAACATTGAATTCTCGAGTTTCTGCATGAAAAAAATGGTTTTAGATTAATACATTTGAAATTTAAGCTATGCTAGGTAAATTAAAATTAATATCAAATTACAAGAATTAGATAAATAATTACATAACTAAAAAGATGGCTTAACTTATCATTAATTAATTTTAATTAGGTAGTATTAATTTTGTATCAAGATTTTTTTAGAGGGCGTCATTTTTACGCGAAATTTATTTGAAGGACTATTACGTCATAAGAATTTTTCAGGGATGCCATTTTATATATTCTTCTGTACGTTTTTTTCTTGTATGAAATTAAGCATTTTCTCGTGGAAACCCCTCTCTTTAAGGTGAATCTCCGATCCCGTATGGAAGGTAATTGCATTCTCCTGCTTTTTTTTCAGGGTTGTGATTAATCTTTATAAATTCTAATTCAAGTAAAAAACGTGCTTTGTATGCTCAGAATCAGCAACAAAATGTCGAGCATTAGAACAAACGTGATCCAAAAGAGCCCGAACAAGAACGCAGTCAACTACATAAGCGTGCCCCAAGCATCGAAGAACACTTGGTTAAATAGTTGGCTGATAACTCTAACTAAACGTCAAATTTATTTATTTTTTATTTCTGAATTATTTAAATAAACTTTGTTGTGCCTATGTTATGGAGGCACTTTGCTTGGGATCTAAGGGTCTAAAATCCCGACCTAGTTTGTAAGTTGTGGGAGATAAAGGTGAGTACTCGGTACAATGATCGACCTTCTTAGTAAGGTTCGAATGGATGGGAAGAAGCTGGAATGGCTATCACAACCGATGTACAAGCGAGGTGTTTCGAAGACGCTCGGAGAGGATCAACTGTCAAAACTAGATGACACACCTTTCTCTGCACACCAGAGGCTACATATATATAGCGTGAACGGCTTAACAGGGAGCCCAAACAAAGTCAACATGATCTCTACCTTAACAGCAAAAAACATGGCGGCAAGACTTTCATTTACTCTAGCAAGAGCGTTACCAGCAGCTCGCACAGGAGCGCTTGCCCGAGCTTGATTCTTAGCTCATGCCAAATGACGAACGCACTGCATTTCTTGATGTTGTCGGCAGGGGCCATGTCTACGGGCTCGAATGGTAGGTTTCAATCACATACGATATAGAGATCCAATTGCCATGCCTCGATAACAACCGCGAGGAGCTATGTTCCGAGTTGGACGAGTTATGGGCACAGGTCTAGCAAATCTGATAGCGCATAGAGGAGCAAAAGCAGTAGTGCAGTGTGCAGGTGACGCAGTTTGCATAATAGGAGGAGGCCCGGGAGAAGTTGTTGGAGGAGCAATTGTTGGCGCAATAGCAACCCATCCGGCAACAAATTGAACAGCTTATGAGACGTACGAACACTGTTACACCCTCTGCCTCGACATTCACGCACCAGACCCGTTGGTCCAGTATTTCATGTTGTATTTTTTAAAAAAATTTTGGACAATTTTTGTACATATTTTTAAATAGATATTTAAATATTTTATTCCATTTTATTAGCTTTTTCTATTATTGTTGTTTATTTAATGTAGTGAATTACTATATTTAATTAATTTAATCTTAATTTTTTGTATAATTTGACGCTAAATATGCAGCACAAGCCTTTAAGATGCTAATAAATTCATGATTTTTTTTTTAATTGGTATACAATATAATTCGTATACTATCCTTAAATCTCATTCTTTTGGTAGGCTTTGAACTCACGACCTCAAATTATAGGTGTGGAGATGAGATCAACTCAACCATCTACTTCTGGCTAAATTCATGACTTAAAATCAACGAATTTTGCATTAATTTTGTCTATCAAGACCCAACAGTGTTGTGATCGACATGCAAGCCAAACTTAATCGAAGCATCCCAGCTTGGTTCTGCTCGCACGAACCTAGTACTGATTGCATTCTTACTCCAGTTATCATTATCAGCCAAGTTATTACTTAATCCAAATAAATTAGGCTAACCAAATTAAGCTATAGAATGGAACAAAAAACATAATAAGTTACATAGTTCAAAAATACTGCTTATTGTAACAAAACAAGTCAAAACCAACTTCAAATACATATCCATCTGTCTCACACTGTTCAATCTATCTTATTTCAGCTTTAATCATAAGGTGTCAACAAACAGGCACTCATAACAAGTACGACATTGGATGTCATGACCGTGACCAATATTGTATACATACGAGCATGCACCACATATAATGTGCATAGTTCATACATTTATCTAGCATTACATATGTTATAATCACATGGTCTATTTGGTATTAGAATATTTTAGAGAGGGTTACAAGAGTAATAAATGGTTCAAAAACAAAGTTATTAGAAGAAGAGGACTTAATAAGTTGTTCTGTAAGTTCAGAGGGATGGTTGTACTAATATTTTTAAGTGAATAACCATGCATATTCTGAATATTTTAACAGTGCTAGGTGTCAAGAGCATGTGCAGACAAGTGTTAGGAGGGTGAAATGTGGTGAAACTAGGTTGTGCCACCTAAGGAGGTGCCACCTCGTGCTTAGGAGGTGCCATATATTATTTATTATTAAGCATGTAGGTCTCATTATTTTGATTCTAAGATCATTCAATTGAGAGAAAACAAGAGAGAAAAGGTAGAGGAAAGTGAGAAAAAAAAAACACATTTACTAAGCGTCTTGAATTCTGGATTCTTGTAACTTCTGCTTCATAGGAGTGAAGTGAGTATTTCTCTTCATTCATACATGTTTAATATGCATTAGAACATGTATTTAGAGGTCTGATGCTAATTTGAACACGAATTGAGCATAAACACGTATGAACTGAAATATAGGTCTTACTGTGTCTAGATTTCAGTCTATATCACAACCTTGTTTTGAGGCATTTGGAGATGGATGTAGTCAAAATGTAAAACATGAAAGTTGTTTATTTATATGTCTAGTATATATCTATAAATTTTAGATGCTATGTATCAGTATAGCGGACTGTGGATACAAATTAGTGTTAACAAGTCTAATCAGGTAGAAGTTGTAGTTTGATATTGTGCATAGTCCTCATTTGAATGACCTAGAGTCTGATTTTTAGTATAAGTAAATCCTTATATGTTTTTTTGTAAGTGGATAAAATTTAAGAAAAAAATGAGTTTGATTGATTGTCGACGGAAGAGGATAACACAAACTGGTCAGAGTGTGTAAATAGACTAGACTTGCATTCCGTAAATTGTCATTGTCTAATTGAAGCCTATAAGAGTGGTCTAAAACTTATGATAATTTCTTGAATCATACCATATATATGTATAAGTGCATATTAGAAGTTGTTAACATTAGAGCTTGCATCATTTGAGCATTGCATACATATAACTGTACATACGCATTTTGTATTGAAAGGCAAATATGTGAATATATGTGATAGGTGAGAAAGGCTACGAAGAGGCTCTAGAGGCAAGTTAAGGGACTCCAACTTGATTTGTGTAGTGAGTGAACCCATTATGTGTCTTACGTGCTATATTTGTATATCGGCTTAAATATCGTTATTGCTGAGCTTATGTGAAATATATGATATTATTGATATTGGCTATTATATATGATCTGATTATGTGATATTGGTGAAATCTTATATGCAACGCATTGGAATATTTTTGATGATGCACAGGACACAATACATAAGTTATTAGAAGTGTTATTGAGCTACATTGTGTATATGTGCTGCATCTGATTTTATATGACTTAAAAGGAGTAGTATGCCCAATGTGTTCAAGTATATGCAATTCTATTGGAAATATTGGTTATATGAGAAATCAAATGGAACTAAGTGCTATACGCAGCTAAAACTCGTATGAGCCACCTCTAGAATCCATTCTACTCTATTGGGTTGGCCAGTGATTTGTTTGACTTATTTGATCAGACCTATGGGTCAATTCTATTAGATATCGACAAGACCATTGGGTCAATTCTATTAGTATTGGAAAGATCATTGAGATCTTTTATATTGGAAACCCGGGGCACCGAATTAAACAGACTTGCATTGCATGTTAGTAGCATATGGATTATTTGTTATCTATTGGATTGATTGTATATATTGTACCTTATTATAATGCTTGATATATGTTAGGTTTATCATTAAGTTGCGACTAAAATAAAGTGCAAAATTTTTTCCAGGTATCAACGATTACCTTTTGAGCCGATTTGCAGGCTTGTAGGTACACAGAGACAATAGAAGTCGGGATGCTGTGATCACTCTCTCTCCATAACATAAGTGCATATAGAGTTTTGAGGATGAGATCTTAATGGCTCATCACACATTGTATAAAGTCATTAGACTTAACTTGTACTATATGATGTATATTACATGTTGACGAGCTTTGTTAGTTTTGTTTGTAAATGTCTTGTTGCAACTATTTTGATAATTTAAACATGAAGAACTTGCTATAAATTTATTAATATATATGCAAATACCGATATATACCTTAGATCTTATGAGTGTGAGTGTATATAGGTATGGATGTTACATTGGAGCTCAAAAATAGTAGCATGCGAGTAAGGAAGAATCCTCCACACCTAAGAACAACATAAGAGATAATGGGTAAAACACAATGAGGGTAGATACATGGGAGGCGTCGAAGACCAACTTATATGTCAAGGTAGTTTCTATATAGAAAATAGTACTACAAGTATATTTGAAAACCAATATTTGATTCAGCGATAATAATATAGTAATGATGGTTTGGTTAAGCTCACATCCCTTATTTCAGGGGTTTGTGGGGCTATTCGACTGATAGGTAGTTATAGCCTAAGCTATGCACTGTGCGTACGAGGTCATGAATCGTGGCTATTACCTTCTCTCTGATAGTTTAGAATTATAATTTTAAGACATCTATGTGCATCCCATAGTGTTAACAGCTAGGAATAGTAAAGAATACGTTGAGTGTTTGGTTTACATATTATATGTGGACAAATCCCATTATTAAGTTTTGTTTGTTAGCTAAATTAATTTTTTGAGTTCATTAGCAGAGTTAGAATGTCACAAATCAAAATACACTTAACAAATCATTTTGAAATCCACTTTTCTTTTGAAAATTATTTGGTTATATACTAGGCCTAATACATGTGAACCCCCTGAATTTGTATTGAACATGCAATTTCCCCCCTTGAAATTTATGAGCACTTACAAACCCCCTTCAACTTGCAAAAATGACTCATGTTAACCCTCAAACTTTGAAAACGTTTTCGTTTAACTATTTCTTAGCAAATATTCTACGAACTTTTTCTGCTTATACCATGCATGAAATGGGAGTATGTCTGTTGGGGGCATAAATGCATCCAACAATATCTCTAGGAAAATTTCCTTCCTATACCAATGTGAGACATAGTTATCGGGATTCAATTTCTTGTGTGAAATGTTTAAAAAGAAAAAGTGTGGCAATATTCAATGAGCACAAAGTAGAATGAAATACTTAAACAAAAAAGGATAAAAAATACTCAATAAGCACAAAGAAATTCATAGAATATTTGAACACAAGCTGTAATTATTTTTTTTTTCTTATTTAAAGAAAAAGGTAAGTTCAGGTGGAAATTTCACGGAATAGTTGCTAAGACATAGTTAAACGACTACGTTTTCAAAGTTTACGGGGTGGCATGAGTCATTTTTGCAAGTTGAAAGGGGTCCGTAAGAGCTCGCAAAGTTAAGGGGAAAATTGCATGTTCAATACAAGTTAAGAGGGCTTCACATATATTAGGCCTATATACTATGTACATTATAAATGAAAAAGGGGTTGACTCACGTCCAATGTATCTAAATCACTCATCTAAACTCTGTCTTAGATGCTAATACTCGAGCATATATTGTCGCAAAAAATATTTCATAATTCACACACAATCATTTAGCACACAATTATACACAAAAATGAGCAAAATAGACAGAAAAGGGATGACTAACGCACATCTGTTTAGGGTGACATGCATCTAGCGCCCATTTGGGCATGAGCATATGTCAATAATGGATGACATGTGTCCATAGAAGGACACGTGTCCTTCCTGACCAATGTTCATCCCTATGTTTAAATGGGACGTGCGTCTATCGAGGATGACACACGTCCATCATTGTGTCATACACATTTCAACTATCATGTTTAAATCTTTCTCACATGTACTTTTACATCCTAATTGTTATCTAATCATTTTTCCATAATAATCAATATCTAATCTACCTAAAACTACATTCAAACCGAAATCTTTAACAACAAATCATTATAAAGCATCCACCTTTCTACAATAACCAAACACACACAACTAAAACTAACACTACATGTAAAAAAGCAACCATTTTATCATCCATTTATGTCCAAAACACTCCAAAGAAGTTAGATGCCTCATCTACAATACCAAAACCACAATTTCCATGCTCCACTCAAGTTTTCAATTGAAAACTCACACTATAAAATGTTGAACCATTTTTTGTCAACTTGAAAATTCCTTCTAAGTTTTGATGATATAAAACATTTGAAATAGTTAAGCTAAGCACATTGTATAATCCTCTAAGTGCATTAATTTATGATCTAAGCACATTGTACCACGATCTGTGCACGTTGATGATGTTAAAGGAATTTTGGTTTCTCTGGATTAGACACTATGCACATAGAAAAGGATACAAGGCAAGAATGGTCTAGGATTTTGTTGTGCATATTGAACCTGACTCAATGCACTTAGATACATTGAAATGCTCTCGGGTCTGAAAATGGCATTGAACTACACACATAGAGTAGTGCCTAATGGATGTAGACGGGATTGCGAGGAAAATTGATGAGGGCTCACAAGATAAGTCAAATACGTGTTGACCCAACTATAGTGCACATAGAAGAGTAAAGGCGTCACCTTTAAAGAAATTAGCCTACGCACATAAGACCCCTTGCCAAGCACGTGGACGGGGCTACTCCAGAAAAATACAAAGCAATCATACGTTCATCAGGAATTTGAATTTAATATTCCTTGACACGCTAACGTAAAAAATCAAAGGTACAATCTTGGAAATCGTTAATGCACGTAGAAGAATTCATCTGAGCACGTAGAAGGAATGATCTACCCATGTAGAATAAGCTCTAAGCAAGCAAAAGATAACATTTTCCAGGCATTAGCTACTAGACTCAAAGTAATTCGCGTTGATGGAGAGCAAGACGCATAGGACTTTGATTGATTTATCATACTACGCACATAGCAGATCTGTTACACACATAGATGTCATTGGTGTCATTAAAATCAGAATTTTGCCTTGTCTCACAACGGCTACATTGGGAATCCCAACGACTATTTTTAGAAGTGTGCTTATAAATAGACTGGTCCAGAATCAGAGAAAGATGCGGACAATATTGAGAGAGTGCCCAAGCTTTGAAAATTTTATTCTTGACTTTTTCTCTCTACTTGTTAATTAAGCCTTTGCATACCAACTATATTTCTGATTTCCTATTTTCTTATTGGGTTGTTGTGTGATATCATTCTAAATCTAGGAATCCACTTATAATCAAGCTTTAGTGTTAAGCTTAAGGGGTAGTATAGGTTTCCTTATTTGCTTTCTTGAGAAACAAGAGATATATAGGTTTTCTTGTTTAGACCTACTAAAAAGAAAGTGTAAAGGTTGCTTATGAACCTAAAAAACAAGTTGTGTAATGGTTTCTCTCCACTAGCAAGTGATAAGATTGTTAGTGGATTTAACACTCTCTAGTAAGCTAGATGAGTGGATGTAGGTCAAAGAGGACTGAACCACATCCAGGCTTCGTTTCTCTAACGCTTCTTCTCTTTAAGTTTTTGTGTGGCTATGTTTTGGATTGAGCAAATGTTTTGTCTTACAAAGTATTGAAAAGTTTTAAAAAGTTTTTAATTTCTAGCAAAATTCAATTCACCCTCCTTTTGGATTGTCATATTGGGATTACAATTGGTATTAGAGCTTAGTGCTTAAAATTTAAGGTTTAACCACCTTGAGTTCAAGATCCAAAATGACATCCATGAGAGATGTAGTTAGATATGAAGGTTTATTGATTAACTGTGCTCCTTTCTTTGATGACAACGATTATGTTTATTGGACGACAAGAATGATGGTTTTCCTCAAGTCCAAAAGTATCGATGTGTGGCAAGTGGTAGAACATGGACCATTTATTCCAAAGAAAACAGTAGATGGAGCTTAAGTGCCTAAGCCAAATGAAGATTGAAGTGAAAATGACTAGAAATTGTAGTCTTTCAACAACAAGGCCATGCACGTCCTTTTTTGTGCATTGAGCAAAACTCAATTCAACAAAGTTTAGCAATGCCAAACTACTCATGACATATGGAGGACTTTGGAGATTACATATGATGGAGCTTCACAAGTCAAAGAGAACAATGTATCTCTCTTAGTGCATAAGTATGAGCTTTTAAAGAAGAAGGAAGGAGAGGCTATACAAGAAATGTTTGATCGGTTCAATGATATTGTTAATGGATTGAAAGCTCTTGGAAAAACCTTCACAAACTCAGAACTTGTGAGGAATATTTTAAGGTCTTTACCAAAGTCTTGGTCTCCTATCAAGAATTTCATCCAAGAAGCCAAAGATCTCTCCACTTTAGATTTGGAAGAGTTGCTTAGATCTTTTCTAACTCATCAAGAGGAAGAGGAGGATAGAGCTAAACATGACAAAAGAAGAGGAGTTGCTCTTAAATCAAGGGTGATTGAGGAATCCAAAGAAGAGGAAGAAGATAATGATGATAAGGAAATTGCAATGTATGCAACAAGATTCAAAAGGTTCCTAAGGAAGAAGAAATTTGTAAAAAGGAACAAAGAGCATTCAATCAAAGAGGATGGAAAGAAAGAGTTCAAGAAAGATTCTTCCATTATTTGTTACAAGTGCAACAAGCCGGGACATATTAAGCAAGCATGTCTACTTCTCAAGAAAGCTCCAAAATATTTTAAGATGAAGGGTAAGGCAATGAAAGCTACTTGGAGTGATAGTGATTCTAGCTCAGATGAAGATGAAGAAGTGGAAGAAATGGCTAATCTTTGTCTCATGGAATTTGAGGATGAAGCAGCTTGTGATAATGAGGTAATTGAAAACCATATCCTTAATGAGTTGCATGATGCATTTGAGGAATTGCACAATGAATTTCAAAAGCTTAGTGATAAGTATTTTGATCTAAACAAAAGTGCTAATGATCTTGGTGTTAAAATAAATGCTTTGAGTAAAGAAAAACTTGCTTTGATCAATGAGAACTTGATTTTGAAAGAAGAAGTCAAAAAAAATTCTAATTTTGCTTTCAAGCTCACTAGTGGCAAACGAATCATTAGAAACTTCTTAGCTCTCAAAGACAATCTTCGTCAAAGCATGGTTTAGGCTACAACATGTTTTCTTTTAGCAAAGATTGCAAAATTGTTTTTGTTAAACAAGGTATTGTTTTAAACAATGCATGCACTTATTGTGGTGATCATAAGCATATAACACATACTTGCAAATTGAGATTGACTAGGAATGTTAGGACTAAATGGATTTGGGTTCCAAAGGGAACAATTTTATCCAACTTTGTAAGAACTAACCTAAAAGGACCCAAAAAGGTTTGGGTACTAATTTCAAAGGTTTTATGTGTTATTGTAGGTATGTTTGATAGTAAAGGCCAAGAAGAGCGTATGGTACTTAGATAGTGGATGCTCTCATCACATGACAGGCGACAAAGTTATATTTTCCCACATTATGTCTAAAAATGGTGGATATGTTACTTTTAGAGACAATACAAAAGGTAAGATAGATGGTGAAGGTAAGATAGGTAAGGATCCAAACCCAACTATCGACAATGTGTTACTTGTTGATGGATTGAAGCTCAATTTATTGAGCATTAGTCAATTTTGTGATAGAAATTGTAAGGTTATGTTTGAGCCTACTAAGTATGTTGTTTATGATGTTGATGATCATACTCTATTTGTTGGTTTAAGGCATAACAATATATATATTATTCACTTGTTAGATTCTAATGCCTTCAATGAAAAATGCATTGCGGTTGTGAACAATGATAGTTGGTTGTGGCATAGAAGGCTAGGTCATGCTAGTATGCATACTATCTCTAAATTGAGCAAGCATGATTTAGTTAAAGGATTGTCTAAGCACAAATTTGAGAAAGACTCGATTTGTTATGCTTGTATCATAATTCTAGATCTTCATTTCATAGCAAGAACATCATTTCCACATCTAGACCTTCGGAGTTGTTGCATATAGATTTGTTTGGTCCTATAAGTACTTTGAGTCAATGTGGTAAAGCATATTATTTTGTAATTGTTGATGACTTTTTTAGATTCACTTGGGTGTTCTTTCTTACACATAAGAGTGAAGCACTTCATGCATTTGCATCATTTAGTAAGAAGGTCCAAAGTGAAAAAGGCTATTATATCACTTGCATTAAAAGTGATAAAGGAGATGAATTTGAATGTGAGCCATTTGAGTCTTATTGTGAGGAGCATGGAATTAAGCATAACTTTTCCACTTCAATAACCTTAACCAAATGGTGTTGTTGCGAGAAAAAATAAGACTTTGCAAGAAATGTCAAGGACATGCTTAGTGAGAACAACCTCCTCGAGTACTTTTAGGCCGAGGCAGTCAACACCACATGCTATATAGTGAATAGGGCATATATTCGTTCCATACTCAAAAGACTCCTTATGAGTTGGGTAGACAACCCAACATATCATACTTTCACACATTTAGATTTAAGTATTATGTTCACAACAATGGGAAAGAAGAATTAGGAAAATTTGATGCTAAATCCGATGAGGGAATTTTCCTTGGATATTCATCCATTAGCAAAGCATATAAAGTCTTTAAAAAAAGGCTTGAGAAGGTTGAGGAATCTATACCTGTCATTTTTTATGAGACTAACAATGTTTTGCTTAGTATTGATGATGATGATGATGCTAGCATATGTCTTGGTGAAAAGGTTGGAGAACTCAAAATCAATGACCAATAAGAAGTCCCTTCCAAAATTATCCAAGATGACTTAAACAATGAGCAAACCAAAGAACTTCCTAAGGAGTGGAGGTGTGCTAGAGATCATCCAAAAGAGCTCATTATTAGAGAAATATCAAAAGGAGTGACCACTAGATCATCCCTACAACACATTGCAAACTTTGCTTTCATTTCTCAAGTGGTTCCCAAAGACATCAAAGATGCATTGAGAGATTAGTATTGGGTGTCCTCAATCCAAGAAGAATTAAACCAATTTAAGGAGAATAAGGTTTGGGAATTGGTTCCTAGACCATATGATTGCAATGTGATAGGCACCAAGTGGGTACATTGAAACAAAGAGGATGAAAAAGGCAAAATCGTAAAGAATAAGTCAAGATTGTGAATCCATGGTACTGTCAAGAAGAAGGAATTGATTTTGAGGAATCCTTTGCACTGGTGGCAAGGTTGGAGGCTATAAGAATCATGTGCGTTTATGTTTGCTGCAAGGAATTCAAGCTATATCAAATGGATATGAATAGTGTATTTTTGAATGGATTCATCAAATAGGAAGTGTATGTGAAATAACCCTCTGGTTTTGAAGATCCACACTTCCCAAACCATGTCTATAAATTGAAGAAGGCCCTCTATGGGCTAAAACAAGCACTTAGGGCTTGGTATGAGAGATTAAGCCAATACCTTCTAGACAATGGTTTCAAAAAAGGTAAAGTTGATAATACTTTGTTCATTAAATCAAGAGATGATGATTTGTTATTAGTCCAAATTTATGTTGATGACATTATATTTGGTGATTATAATGAGTCTTTGTACGAGGAATTTTCCAAATTGACGCAAAAAGAGTTTGAGATGAGCATGATGGGGGAGGTGAACGACTTTCTTAGACTGCAAATTAAGCAAATGAATAATTACATTTTCATAAATTAAGGCAAATATGTTATTGATTTGATGAAGAAGTATGGAATAGAAAATGCCAAGTCAATTCCAACTCCAATGAGCACAGCTACAAAACTCACTAAGGATGAGCAAGGTAAACATGTGGATGAAAAGCTATATAGAGGTATGATTTGCTCACTTTTTTATCTTAATGCTAGTAGGTCTGATATCACGTTTAGTGTATGCTTATATGCTAGATTTTAGTCATTTCCTAAGGAATTTCATTTAAAAGCAGTCAAAAGAATTTTTAGGTACTTGATTGGAACTAAAAATGTTGGTCTTTGTATCTCAAAACTGATTACTTTGATCTAGTTGCCTATAGTAATGTAGC
The DNA here is from genome assembly GCA_948243855.1 of Flueggea neowawraea. Classification (NCBI taxonomy): domain Eukaryota; kingdom Viridiplantae; phylum Streptophyta; class Magnoliopsida; order Malpighiales; family Phyllanthaceae; genus Flueggea; species Flueggea neowawraea. The sequence continues at coordinate 4,622 of CAODLS013149505.1, read as the reverse complement.
ATCATGTCAGAAGCCAACTTGATAGGAAAAGCACATCCGATACATGCCAATTCTTAGGAAGTGCACTTGTATCTTGGTTTTTAAAGAAACAAAATTGTGTTGCACTATCCACTGCTAAATTTGAATATGTAGCAGCTGATAGTTGTATTGCACAAATTTATAGATTAAATAACAACTTTCGGATTTTCAAATCAAGACTTCAAAAATTCCTATCGAGTGTGACAATACAAGTGCCATAAATATTTCCAAAAATCCCATTCAACATTCTAGAACAAAGCATATAGATATCAAATATCATTTTATTCGTGATTATGTTCAATTTGTTTCTACAAATGATCAAATTGCTCATATTTTGACAAAATCCCTTGATGAAAAGTAGTGTGTTTCGATTTGTAGATGCATTGGTATATGTGACTTAAATGAATTTTGATTGATTATATTTGTGCATAATTTTGTGTCATATGCATTCATTCATACATATATAGCAAAGTGATCCAAATGTTGAATAAAGTCACTAAGGTTGAAAGGAACAATGTTATAAGTTTTGGTATCTACACCTATGTTATGCGCAAGACAGTATAATGCACGTAGACAAAGACTTGATGTGTTTTGAGTTCATCCGTTTTGGAAACTATGTACATTACAAAGATGCTAATTACGTAGATCACCATGACTGTTCTCAAAAAGAATTTCTGGGGTTGTACTATGCACTTTGGAAAAGTGATAAGCATGTAGATCAACACGGATAAACACTGGAGATTTTTGGGTTTCTGATACTCATGTTGGAGGTGTGGTACGCACATTGTCGAGAATGGTCAGAATACTGGGTATCAAGTATGATGGCTCTAAGTGCTTTGTATGTGGAACAAAGCACTAGTACTTAAGGCAGAGCTTTTGGACTCAGAATTGTTGGTGGTATGTACATAGAAGCTTAAGGAACGTATATGGAATGAGGAATGGTGGATCACATAGAATGGTCTATGCGTGCTATGTCTAACATGGAGAATGGATATAAGTGCGTAGAATACATAGAAAGCACGTAGATTCCATTTTTCTTCCTCTAAAAACATAGAGTCAGCTGCTGTGTACATAGAGCCTTACCCCTTTTTTTCCGTTTCTTTCCAGAATCCTTGAAGCATCATCTACGAACGTAGAATAAGGATCTAAGTACGTAGGTCTTAATCAACTTATAATCAACGTACATAGAATCAGTCACTAAAAATGTAGGACCAATGTTAATTATTTAAAAAATTGGAGCCACTTTTCCAAAAACTCTCAAACTGATTTCACTCCGATTTTTCCAAAATTTTGAAAAGCCCTAGTGCACCTTAAACCCTTGCTTATTCATATAATATCAATGATTCTTCATTTCTAAAGATGACAAGGAAGAAAACTGATATTAGAACTAAGAAGGTTCATGATGTGAATGTCTCAAAGAATGGAGAATCCTCTAGATGTGTCAAACGGCCTAAGAGTGCTCGAGAACATCCTGCTTCTAAACAAGGTAACCCGATTTCTCCTTCTAAGAAAGCGAAGAAAAGGAAGGGTATAGTGATTGAAGAAGAGTATGATGCTGAGAGATTTATTGATTTGAAAGCTACTAGGTTGTTTAAGACTTTAGCTAGAGTTGTGTTCTTTGATTTAGAATTGTTTGATTTTCGTTCATTGAGTAAAGGTGGAATGGATATTGAATCAAATTTTCATAGGTATAGGATAAAGGATTTTTGTACCATGAGTGATGACTATTACCCTGAATTAGTTAGATAATTTTATGAAAATACAAGACTGTGGGAAAATAAAGATGAGGAAGATGTGCTAGGATACGGTGATGTTGGAGTTTCTAGTAAGGTCAACGGAGTTGATTTGTTGATCAATGAGAAGTTGTTGCATAAGTTGTTTAATTTGCCAATGGATGGTTGTATCGTCAAACGAGATAAGGGTGTTAAGGAATTTATTGATGAGAATGCCAAGAAAATCATGGTGGATATTGACAAAACAAGGATCTTTATGTTTGAGAAAGCTGGAGTAGTGAAGGTCATAGCAAAACTACTAGATCAGAACAATTTTGGCTCAAAATGGAAGATGGTGCATATTGCCTTCACTAAGATCTTGCAAACAAAATCACACATTCAGTCCCCAATGACTAATTAAGATGGGATTTCCATGTATCTATTGATGAAGGGCAGAAAGATTAATTTTTCCTTTGTGGTAATTGATTGGATGCTAGAGAAAATCAAGAATTTTAATGTTCCTACCTTCTCGGTCAATGACAGGCAAAGAAAGGAGAGCATGCCTTATGCCAGTCATCTCATTAGGATATTCACTTTAAAGTGAATCTTGAAGGATTTGAATCATATAAGGTGTTAAAGTCTCAAAAATTCATAACTGAGTCCTTGAGAGGAATGAAACTTTTCAAAACACGAGATCGAGCCTATGTCTTTCAGCCTTACTTGCCAGAAACTGATATGCTGGTACATGATAGAGATAAAAAGAAAAGAAAATTCCTTAGAACGATGAAATGATCTTTATAAGGAGAGACTCTGATGAGAAGCGAAAATTGCCTAAAAGACAACAAGAAGAGGCTGAAATTGAAGAAGAACCAGTTGAACCTGAAGTAGGTGCTAGTTCAAGCACTGCCACAAGTACTAAAATTGATGAATTGAGGAAAGAATTTTTGGAGTTTAAGGCTACAACTGAGGCAAACTTTGAGTTGGTGATTACCTTGCTCCAAAAAAATCACAAAATAATGAAGAGCCTCTAGGCTGAAAAGCAGGATGCTCCTTCCAAGTCAGTGCCTCCAACTTCTAATATTCCTTCCAGCTCACGAGGTCCTCAAGAACCAATTGAACCAAAAGCTAAAATAGCAGTAGAGATAGAAAATAAGAAAGTGGTGAAGTTGGCTAGAAAGATTGTTGAAGATTTCAGAGAAATTATTGACAAAGTTAATGCTGAAAGTACAGATTTAGAAAAGACAAAATCCAAAAAAGGAAGCAAAAGTTGAACCACAAGTAGGAGCTATATCATAAGCCAAACATCCCGAAGTAGTTGAGGTTGAGGGTTCGAAGGAAGAGCAAGGTGAAATAGCCACTGAGAATGTAGCTGAAAATCCAACTGAGATGGAAAGTGGGAAAGTTGAGGAAGTGATTAATGGCGCAGAAGTTTGAAGATGCATGAGTGTTGAAAGAAAAAGCTCAACAAGTCTCCAACTACATTATTAAGGAAGTAGCATAAGAGGTTCTAAATGAACCCACTGATTTGAGCTTAAATGATGCTATTTTGGATTCAACTTCAAATCAGTGACTTTCACTAGCATAGGATCCACATTTTGTCATGCATACATACATTGCATCTTGTATATTCATATGTTGCTCTGATACTTAACTTTGCACTCATGTTGTTATTAATGAGATATCATTTGTGTCACATTTATGCTATGATTCATTTATGTGTATGTTTTCTCTGATTTTGCTCTAAAAATTACTCTGATTTTTACCTTTTTGATATTGACAAAAAAAGGGATAAAATGTGCAGAGGAGTTTGTTACTTAGTTTGTTTGTTAAACTACTCTAATATTTGTTTTGCTCTGATATTTGTTAATTGTGCTAACAAGTGGATAGGGCTTAAACACCTTGATCAAAATTTTCAAATTTTTGTCTGAGTGCTAAAATTTAGGTGCATTGATTTGCAAACTCTTTCAATGTTTTGTCATCATTACAAAGGAGGAGATTGTTGAACCAGTTTTGGTCAACATGAAATTTCCTTTTTATTTTTGATGATATAAAACACTTGAAATAGTTAAGCTGAGCATGTTGTATAATTCTCTGAGCGCATTAATTTATAATCTAAGCACATTGTACCACGATATTTTCACATTGATCATGTTAAAGGTATTCTGGGTTCTCTGGATGAGGCACTATGCGCTTAGAAAATGATACAAGGCAAGAATGCTCCAGGATTTTGCTATGCACATTGCACCTGACTCAATGCATGTAGATACATTGATATGCTTTCGAGTCTGAAAATGGCATTGAACTACACACATAGAGTAGTGCTCAATGCACGTAGGCAGGATTGTGAGGAAAACTGAATAGGGCTCACATGATAAGTTAGAGACAATTTGATCCAACTATAGTGCGCATAGAAGAGTAAAGGTGTCACCTTTGAAGAAATCAGCCTACGTAACATGTAGAACCTCATGCTAAGCATGTAGACAATGTTGGGTGGATTTTCGATCTTGTCTTGATTGAAGTTGTAAGAGTTTAGAAGAGAGAAAATAAACACCAAGATTTAGAGTGGTTCGGTCAACCTTGCCTCCGTTGACTACCTAAGTTCCTTACTTAGGATTTTCCCAAATTCACTATTCTTCTTCTTCTTCTTTTTCTTCTTCTTCTTCTTCTTTTTCTATGCTTGATTTGGCATCACTTTCCTCATCGCTTGGAATATAAGATTGATCCTTTAATTTTTAACTCGTCCTTTGGAAATCTCCCTCTCAATTTTAGAATGATCTTATAATTTATGAGAGAACCAATAAGGGCATTGAAATCCAAGGTGTTGAGATCTTTAGTTTTCATTATCACTGTCACTTGCGAATTCCACTCTTTTGGCAAGGAACAAATGATTTT
>CAODLS013148851.1:0-11922 GCA_948243855.1 Flueggea neowawraea | reverse complement strand
CCTGTCAATGCAGAGGAAAATGACAAACATGAAATATGAATTGGTTCCACATACCATACAACTTCCCTAATCTTGAAAGGTAACTTGACAAAATTTGTATGCATCAATCCATGTTGTAAATTCAATGGCTCAGATCCACATCTCAAGCCCCTTTTTGACTAGTAGTCTCAACAACTAAAAAGTCCATGGAACATTCTGATATGGAAGTGCTGTGGCTTGAAATGGAATCCTTAAAATTTGAATGTATATACAAGAACCACTATATCTGCTCTGCATCTATAAAGTAAAGACGTAGAAAAGGAATAATTAAAACACTTAATGATCTAATGCCCAATTGTCAGATGCTAATGTACGTGCTTCCAGTAAGTTTGCATCATTTCGTGCACCCTTCCAATCCCATATACTGGAATTTTTATAATCATATGAAAGCATAGAACACATTAAAAAGGTGCGTAAACATCAGTAACAGTGAATCTTATACTTGTCATATGAATATATTATGCATGAAAGAAAATCCCACGCTTATGATGTACAATGCCCCCGCACTAGTAATATGACAGGTAAAACTCATCTTACCTGACTTTCTATGTGCGACAGACACCAGAGCTTTCGACATGAATCTCCAAAAAACCCCACTTTCCCAATTGAGGTTCCAACATTAATCACCTGCAAAAGTTTAAACATTCCATTGATTGTAAATTTATATTAACGAAAAAACTGGGTTGAGACTATTCTAAATTGTCATTGAAGAAATTGAAAGCAAAATATACGACATTGCAAGGCAACCAAATACAGTATACTATTTCACTCTTCTGTATTACAGCAAGCTACTCAAAATCAACTCCTAAAGAGACCATAAATTGTTATGTTTAAGAAGATTATTTGACATAAACTTCCTTGATATGGAATTCGCATTAAAACAGCCTGCAGAAAGATGCTAATCAAATGTGTGCAGTAGCACACATACATGAGAAGGAGCATTAAATAGCATATCATAATTTTACCAAGGAAAACCACTTGAAGAAAGAACATAAAATAAAAAATTTAAAGCTACTGGAAAGTCGTGCATTCTGAAAATTAGACAAACTCACTCACCGATTCCAGATGATCATAGTCATTAATATCACCATCTGTATTGAAAATGCACATCAATCCATCTACAGAAGCAGACAGAAGCTTGCTTTGATGACCGGGGATAAAGTGAAACTATTGACAATAATGGGGTTAAAAATAGAACACGGCAAAAAGAAGAACTAGAACAAATCTATATGAGGTACTATTATCAAACGTGAAAGCCATTGCTTAGAGATGAACAACTGCTACTACAATGGTTAAATAAAAAAAAAAACTTAAGAAATTAGAAACCTGAGTAACATCTTCAATATGAGATTCCTCCAAGCAAGCAACTAGCTTATTATTAACCCTCGAATCCCAGAAAAAGGATCTGAATTGACAAAAAGAGCTCATATCAGCACAAAATCAGACTTCAATAATAGAATAGGCCAAGCACATTGGAGGACATGAAGCTACAGTCCCTAAAGGATGTGCTAACTATAACAACCTGAGATTTAGTGCCAGCGGCAAGAAGAGTATCTGCAGAACCCCCAAAGGAGAAACTGAATATCTCTTGAGAAGGACCCGCATTTAGACTCCACACCTGCAATGACAACAATCAAACACAGCATTCAATCTATGCAATGTCGATACTTACATCACATACTCACATACGCGTACTTAGAAAGGGAAGGAGGGAGACCTGATGGTAAGTTCTGGTGTCACAAGCTCTGAGAGTACCATCAGAAGAGCAAGATTGCAATACGTGTGGGGTCGAGGAAACAGAAAAAGATATTTGATTTATGGTGCCAAAGTGACCCTTGCACTCTCCTTGGTACTGCCCAGTAACAGGAGAGTAGAGCTTCACCGCGTTGGTTGATAGTGAAACCGCCATTGACAACCAGACATCCCTTCAAATCAAAACCAAAAGTTAAAAAGATTGAAAATATGACAAAAAAGGTCTCAATTTTATGAAAAAAAAAACTTTTTTTCTATTGCAGAAAAAGAGGAAAAATTGTGAGTTAGGTGCTGAAAGAAAGGTACTTGAGTGCGATTTGGAAAACATAGTCGTCGCCGAAGTTGGTTTGAATGGAGTTTTTGAGTCCGATTCGTTTAGGGTTTGGAGAGGAACGCTGCTCCACTTCCATCTCTGTCGAGTCTGCCATTTCTGTTTCAGTGTCGTAGCAGCTCGGCTCAGGCTTGGAGTTTGTACGTTGAGGGTTTTAGAGTTCCCATCTCGTGTGATGCGGTCTTACTGAACTCACTTGTGTAACCAGTTAAATATTGCCACGCAATCATCTAACTAAAATACTTGAAATCACCATGGTAAAATATTTTCTTAAATAATTAATTTAATTAATATTTATTGAACACATTTGTAATGAATAAATTTATTAATTAATTAAAGTGATTTAAGTTCATTTAATAATTTATTATTAAAAATTAATTCAAACATTAATAAGCGAACTTCAAAAGACGTATAAATATTTTTTATTTTATATTTAATTTTTTTAACAACTTGTAACTTTAGATAATATTTTGAATAAAATAAATAAAATATTTTTAAGTCATTAAAAGAAATAATTTATAATTAAAGATAAAACACAAATCACTATCAATTGTTACTATCATTATTAATAAATTTTGATTCGTATAAGATATTTTTTATAGATGTATTATACAACAAAAAATATTAAAAAGACATATTATATTTTTATTTTTAATTTATTTTATTGAATATAAGAAAAAGTAACACTCAAAAATTTATTACTTATTATAAATTATATAAAATAAAAATTTAAATACACAAATATAAAAAATTGTTCTTTGATCTATCACAAAATCAATTGATTTAAATAAAATTATATTATACTTAACGAATAAATTTGACATATAAAAATTATCAATCATAATTATTTTATAATTTTTATATTTTAATAATTAAATTTTGTAACTATATATATTATTTGCTTTATATAATATAAAATTAATTAAATTTTAAATTATTTTATCAATGATAAAGTAAAATAAAAGTATTATATCCGTGCTTAGCACAGGCTTTTAAACTAGTAGTTTAAAGATAGTGACCTTAACAATCATCAAAGAATTAATTTTGAGTTCGCTCCTGGCCTAAATGGCTTCCTACTTCCTAGGATGTTTCTTGCAAAAGCATTGATTGTTGGTGAGAAAGGGATTTGGCTATCATGCGTTTAGATTAACATACTTTATCTACTTCTTGAAGGATGAAGTTCGGGCTGCTACTAATTTCTTTGATAATGGTATTTCGTCAGGAGACTGGAACCAAATAAATCTGCTCCCTACTATTAAAGTTTCGTTTCCACAATGGATATCTCAATACTCCTTGCAATTTTAAAGTCAAAAATCAGGGTTAATTTTATAAATGGTCACCAAATTTTAAGAATTTTTTACCTATAATCACAAAACTCACATTTTGTTCAACATGATCACTATGATTTGGGTTTTGTTCATCGGTGGTTACTACGATTTAGGGTTTTGCTCACCGGTGGTCACTATAACAATTTTATTTGAATTTTTCAGAGGGTTAATTTTATCTATGGTCACTAAACATTACGTAATTTTTACCTATGATCACAAAATTCACATTTTTTCAACATGATCACTATGATTTTGGGATTTTGTAATTCAACATGGTCAGCAAGTCTACGTAATTTTAGACCCATTTATAACTTTTTTTATTTAATTTTATGAATTTTGACTTTAATATAAGTAATTAAGTTGGTTTAGGTTATATTAAAATCAAAAATTTTATGATAGATTTTGTAAAACTAGTTATATCAACTGACCGATTCTATATTCTTATACACAAAAAAAAAAACATTTTAATTAAATATTTTTGCAGTAAAAATTGAAAAAAAAAAACAGCAAAAATGATATTAAAAAATTAATTAGCTCAATAATTAACACACGATATGTATATTTATGATATTTTGACATTTTTTTAAGGTTTAATTTAAATGTTTGTTTGTTGTCATGATTGACTATTTAAAATTGTTAATATTTGATTTTTTTATTGAACTATGTGACATGATAATGTAACAGCCACATCACTAAATTTGCTAAAAAATTCAAATAAAATGGTTAGAGTGACCACCGATAAACAAAAATCCAAATTATAGTGATTATCGGTGAACAAAATCCCAAATTGTAGTAACCATGTTGAACAAAATGTGAATTTTTTGACTATAAATAAATTTTTTTAAAATTTAATAATCATAAATAAAATTAACCCTAAAAAATGGCAACAAAAATCATGACTAGAGCTGAAAAGATGGCTGCCAAATTTGATTTCGCCGCGGCAGAATGCTTTTACCCCCGGTGGGCTTATCCAATATAATCTTTTGATAGCCCATGAAGTTCTTCACTTTTTACCGCAACATACGGGTGAAACTTAAATCAGTGAAGGCTTGCCCACAAGTAGAACGGGAGTTTTTGCTGTCGAGAGGTTTAGGTTTCATGGGATTTGGATTAATCGAGTTAGGACATTACTGTCTACAGTCTCTTACTACATTTTGTTGAGTGGACAGCCATGTGGGTTTGTGAGGCCTTCGAAGGGCTAAGAATCTCCCTAACCCACCTCTTCATCATACTTAGACGCCCTTTCAAGAGCGTTATCTAAGACAATGCAGGAGCAAAGTTTATAAGGTCTACAGATGACTTGACATTGCCCCTCTCTCTCGCCTTTTGTTTGCAGAAGATTCTGTTGTTCGGGATGGCTATAGTTTGGCGAGCTGAGAAGGCTTAAAGGAACAGTTGATGTCTATTGTACAGGCTCTGGACAGAAGGTGATAAGGCTTAAAGGAAGCTTTAATAGTAAGGAGAACATTTAATGGTATTTCCTTGACCGACTCATGTTTCGATCAGCAGTTGCAGCATTTAATAGAGGCGGGAATAATCAGCAACGACCTCCAACCCAGAATACCATCCGTAAACATCAACTAAGATTACAACATTCTAATCCAAGTTAAATCAGGTCTACAAGACACAAACTAATGTTTTGTTGACACATAAAAGACCGGACAAATTTCAACTCTCACTCCCTCATGGAAAACCCACTCATTACGAGTCATAAAGACCCAAAAATTTTAACTCACAACTATCATTCCACTAATTTCAAACTGTAAACTAACACCTTCATGTGCTTGCCGCAGTTTCCTTCTTCTCTTCTGATTTCTCACCTTCTTCCTCATTGGAGTTGTCAACATCTCCTGTTGGCTTCGACACTTCTTGTTCTGCAGTAACATTAAGCAATTATGCTAACAAATCAAATAGAGATATGAAACAATGTTTCCAGAAGATTTTAAAGTAAGATGACCAGTAAAAGAATTGACAAATTCAACCACCGAGTACTTCCCATAAACAATTCACGCTTCAAGCAAAATCATGCACAATTAACACTTCTCCGCCACTATTTTACCCCAACCAAGCAGTGGATAACAATAATCAATCATACCAGTAAAGATAATTACCAATCACTCACAAAAAACGGAACTTGTAACTTTCTTACCTTCATCGTCACTGTCATCAAAATCGCCCATTGCATCATCTTCCAAACCTCCCATACCTCCCATTCCTCCCATATTACCGAAACTCTGCAAAAGTTGCAGATAAAATTAGAATAACAATGATAGCATCGGGAAAAAATTGCAATAAAAAATTGGCATAAATTTATTCTTACCGAAAAATCCATTCCTCCAAGGTCCAAGTCACCAACACCTAAGCAATAAAACAAATTACATTCAATCCAGATCAGTAACCACAAACCATTTAGTTAAGCCAACCCCTATATTATAAGCTATTCAGAAATAAATTAACTGCATACCATTATCCTCGTCTTCATCCACCCATTTGTCCCAATCAACTTTGACGTAATGCGGCGGTTTGCCAGCTCCGCGCAGGAGCTTCTTCCACCACCCTTTCTCCGCCTTCTCCAAGACACAGAAAATACTTCTCACACCAGTATTGATTTTGCTTTCCTAAACAAATCCAAAAACACAGCTCAATTAACACGAAATAACAGTAATTTATCTCAAATTCATATTCCCATAATGTATTTTGACACCATGGAACTATTAGTAGACAAACAGACCAGTGAACAGTTACTAATTAACTTCACAACTTCCAAAAGTGTAATTAAGCCACAAAATCGTTCACGTCTTGGCCAATTGCCAATAATGTACAAGTCACTATAATCATAACAACGAGGAACAAAGTCGGGAACAGAAATTACCTCCACGTTAACCTTGTCCAAGAGCTCAAACTTGATCTCATAAAGATGGTTCTCAGCTCCAGCAGTAGCCGAAAATGAAAAAACACCTTCCGGCTCAAGATTCACTTTGGCATTTTTCGAATCCGGCAATTGCACCGTTATAAACACTTTATCCGCTCTCTGTGCCCACTTCACCTCAGGATGACGACTGCAATAACGCAAACGTAATAAATTAGCAAAAAAGAAAAAAAAAACAAAGAATAAGTCGAAGAAGAGATCGAAAAGGACAATAAGGAAGTGGCAAAACAGTAAATCAGGGGAAATCGGAGGGAGAAAGGACGGAATCAGAAGGAAAGAAGAGACAAGAGATCGGCTTACCTCATATTTTCTCGTAAGGGAAAGTAAAGCGTTAAAACCCTAGAAAACGAAGCAGAGAGCCCCGAAAGCTATGAGTTAATGATATATATGTCGACAGAGGAGGGGGGGACGTGTGAGCGTCACTTCTAGTACCTTCTCGAGATCTTCTTGATATCTTTTTATTCAGTGTCACCGCTTACATATTTAAGTTGTGTCTTCGTTGACTTATGAACCGGTAGTCAGAATTGATAGGCGGCGTTTTTGAATCAGACGGTCGTGAGTCTCGTACCACACTCGCTGTGATTTCCATAACGTTGGACCTTTGTGATTAAATTTATGATGGGCCTCAGCGACCCATTAAAGGAAAGCTTTTGCGAAAGCTTAGAACTGAAGTTTTGCGTGGGCTTGGCCATAAACCGACCGAACCGAATCAAACCAAACCAAAGAGCAAGTCCAACAATGCTATTAATTTGAAAACTATCATATTACATTTTATTCATATTTTCATTATATGATATCTCAAAATTTAAACTCACTTATTTATTTTATTAATAAATTAATAAAATTTGCTAAGAGTTTTTTTTCTTTACGTATAACGGATCACTATTCAACTTTTATTTACTTTTATCCAATTTATTAATAAAATATTAAAAATAAATTGAAGAATTAAAGTGAGTTCAAGTTTTGAGACATTATAAAGCAAAAATATGAATAAAACATAAAAGGCCTTTTAAATTAGGAAGCATTGTTAGACTTGCCTTTATATTAAAGAGGAGGTGCAGCGGAAAAAAATTGTCTCCAATATGAGGTGGTAAAAGATTCGATTATTAACATAAGCTAATATATCAAAAGAAAAACGTTTAGCATCTGCGATCCTTTAAAATAGGTGGCAACATTAATTACATGGCTGTGGAACCATTTATCACGAGGAATTATGTGATTTATAGTGGCACAATTGTTTTAAATATTTAATTCAGTATATTACTATTCATGCTCTAAAAACAGTCATTTTTCTTCCTTTTCTTTTACTACAATTTACCAAAACAATTTACTTGTAAATAATCTCTCCAGACAAACACCACCATATTTTATATGGTTTTAACTCGTTTTTTCTTAGATTCAAAATTTATTACGAGGGCGTGGTCTGATTGTAAACATACCGATAAATGTTACTAATATCTATGGTCAAAAAAAGAAAGAATTATCAATTCTGAAGCCGACTACCAGAAATAATTGTTTCCAGATTCTAAGGAAAGAAATTATCCGGCCCACGAGCTCATCATCAAAACAGATAACATCAACCTAATATTTGAAATATTCTGGACCAGAGTACCTAGCTGATACTAATATTGTTTAAGTTCTCGCGACTGTTATTTATTTCCATTCCCTGCACCTTGTTGGGAAAGGAGGTGCCCATACATATTAAATGACCTCTTCTGTTTTCTTCAAAATACACAAGTGAAACAGCGAAAAAGATATTTTCTTCGTGGCCCAATGGTTTCCATAATTTTGGAGGCATGAACCCTGCATCTGCATGTTTAATCAAGTCTTACTGATTAATGCAATGCTGTTTTTTTTAAAAAAAAATTCAACCACGTTCTTGAAATTAAGCAAGCAAACAAAACTGAATTATCTCAAATGAGATCCCTGAAAAAAAAAATAAAATCTACGTCAGATTACACTGGAAAATTTTCTTCTCCAACGCTTGTTTCCTTAAAAAAATTATTACTGCAATACTAGTGGAAATTCTCCGCTCGTACTCAAATGGAACCTGACAAAGAAATGTGCAAGCACGGATTGCTAAACTGCGCTGTTAATGATACTCCTGAGGAAGAAATAAATCTTAATGCGCCTGTCATGATTGGACTCACATAATGACATTACGTCCACCTAATTTGGTTTTTTCCCCTACAAGATAGTGTTAAAAACGATTGTAATAATCATGATTTTCTTAGATGTCACTATGAGCATGCATTATATGTCAAAACTAATTTACATGGAGATATTATAATTGCATGTTTATGTGTGGATGATCTTATTTTTATTAGAAATAACAAGAAAATGTTATCAAAATTTAGAGAGCTTATGACCTCTGAATTTGAGATGATTGATGTGGGTTTGATGTCCTACTTCCTTATCATAGAAATCATTAGAAATAATGAGAATATGTTATCGGAATTTGTAAAGGTTATTACCTCTGAATTTGAGATGATTGATATGGGTTTGATGTCCTACTTCTTTAGCATAAAAATTACTCAAATTAATGATAAGATTCTTATTTCTCAAAGAAATATGCAAGAGATATTTTGAAGAAGTTTAAGATGGAGTCATACAATCTAATTTTAACTCTAGTTAAAGAAAGATTGAAGCTAGATAAAGATGGAAATAGTGACTTAGTCAATGCTACAAACTACAAAAGGCTTGTGAGGAGTTTGAAATACTTGATTGCTACTCGTCCTGGTATTATGTATGAAGTATGCATAATTAGTAGATTGATGGATGCCCCTAAACAATCTCACTGGCAAGCTACAAAGAGAATTTTGAGATACATCAAAAGTATATGTAGTAAGTGTATTTTATTTTCTCATTTTAAGGATGTTGAATTTATTAGCTGTACAAATAGTGATTGGGGTGAAGATGTTGAGCAAAGAAAAAGTACTTCATGCTATATATTTCACCTATGCTTAGGTGTATTTTTACAATCATTAAAGAAACAACAAGTTATTGCTCTATCTGCTGCTAAAGCTGATTACATTGATGCTAAAAATTGTGCTACTCAAGCTGTTTGGTTGAGAAGATTGCTTAGAGAGTTGCATCATCAATAAGATCAGAAGCCTATGGAGATATTTTCTAATAACAAGTCAACAATTGCTTTAACAAAGAATCTAATATTTCATAGTTGTACCAAACACATTAATATCAAATATCACTATATTTGAGAGTTGATGAAAAACAACAAGATTATGCTCGAGTTCTATTCGATTGAAAATCAAGTTGTTGAAATTTTCACAAAGCCACTGAAAATTGATTTGTTCATGAAGTTGAAGCATGGAGAAGTTTGAAGAGTTTGGTTTGAGGGATGCAGTGTAAAAATATTAAATCAAGTTAAATTATGAGTCATTACTAGAATGTGAGTTTGATTTTATATTAATTAGATTTACTTGTTCAACTAGAATTTAGATTATACTACTATAAATATAAACATGAGAACTCTATCTAATAATGATAAGAGTTGAAATTAATAAACTTTGAGAGAGTTTGGTAGGCAAGTATAATTTAAACAAGAAAAGGACGTGAAAATTGACAATTACTTTGTTTAACTAAACCTGAATAAATCATGTTATGAAGACGTCACTAAGCAAGAATTGGGCTTTTTTAAATTTGTCGATTTCGTTTCAATTTTTTTGTGGACTGTTCTATTTAGATTTTGATATATATTTGTTTTTTTTTATGATTGAAAAGGAAATTTTGTATTACCTAAGATTTGCAAGAATGTGTATGGACTGGGTGAAGCAACAAAAAAATTCGGCAAGATTTGTACAATATCGATGGTTCAGTAAGTGATTCAGAGCTTCTATCCTCCACACAATCACTTGGACTTTGTGGTCTGATGTACATGTTTTACTTGTTTGGTCGTATGTGTATGAATAATATGAATTGATTTGAAACACTATTAATTAAACATCGCCGGCGAAAAAAGTGCAAAACAACAAGAAACAAGTGGTCATTTTGTTGGTGTTTGGTACGTATATACCAAGTATAGATACGAAGAGAAGTTGATCGTTACTTGCAGGTTTCCAAGTCAATCAAAATCCAGCATACGATATGATGTCATCTGTGACGAAACCACGAAAATGCTATCCGAAATCTGCTCTGATCATGGTTTGGTTGGTCATTCTGAATTGTAAGATCAATCATCAAAAAACTACTATAATTGTCGAGGTGAGAATTATGTGGACGAAAAGGCATTTGTCATTCAGTCAATGTGTGGATCATCCATTATTAGAAGAGAAGCAAGGAAAAATAGTCACGAGTTTGAGTGTTTTCTTGCAAGCCAAATAATGTATTTGCTAGAGGTGGACAGGGAAGAGGGACCGTTTTTGAAAGGGAAAAGAAAAGGAAGGTGAAACTACGGATTAAAATAATTAATAAGAAATAATAATGGGGAACAAAAACATATTGCAAACTCTGTTTTTTTCCTCTCGTAAATGGTTTATTAGGCGTAGATGCCTGGAGGAAACCCTCTCATTCAGCGGGTATATAAATATAATATTGACAATGTGATGACATGTATTTACATGTAAATCGTGGATTAAACACAAATTTTGGACAAATCCATAGAATAAACTAGACAAATAGGAACCTCAGGATTTTTTAATTTTGTTGAACAGATAGAATGGTTTCATATTCTTAAAAAAATTCCAAAAAGAGTCGTTAATGTGACAACAATTTTTCCACCTCTGAAATTTTCTCTCTTCTTGGAAAATATGATGCCAACCTTTTCACACATAATCAAGCTATAATTTTCCTGTTGAAAAAGCGGTCCGCCCATAACGGGTGAAACGAATCGGTCGGTCAATGTGTGAACCGAGACCGTGAACCGAGACTAATTGGTAAGCCTAATTGAGTTGAGCCCATTAAGCCTGTTAGGCCCAATTGGTGGCCTATAAATAGGTGAAGGTGGGTGGAAAAAGGGAGAAGGTGGAGAGAAAGGTGAAAAAAGAACAAAGGAAAGAAAGAAGAAGAAAAGAAAGAAAGAAAAAGAGAGAAAGAGAGGGAGGAAAAATGTTTCTTCCTTTCCCTTGTGTAACCTGCTTCTTCCTCCTTCCTCTGTGACATCTCTCTCCATCCGGAAGAATATGTTCTTCCTGGGTACTCGATCTAAAGAGGCATCTAGACTGCGAACAAGCCGAGCACTTTCGTCGACTATCCGATCGTGGCTTGCTCGCGAGACCAACATCGAAACCTGGTCTTGCAGCTGCTATCTGCTGCTATGCTTCCGCCAAAATCGAGGTAGGTACCTTGAATCGCCTTTTATACTGTTTATTTGTTGAACTGGTACACGATTCCTTCAAATACTTCATCGGAAAGACTTCAAAGATGAGTTTGATTTTGCCATCACTTTTTTTTTTCTGCCTCATCTCTTCTTTTTTCATTTTTTTGTCTTCTTTTTATCGTTTCTTCCTTTCTAAATCGGGTGTATCGATATTTTTTTCCAAACTTGCCTTTTCATTTTGCACACATCTATTAATTCCACATGTCAC
>CAODLS013148843.1:0-10288 GCA_948243855.1 Flueggea neowawraea | reverse complement strand
TTTTGGCCATGAAGTAAAAAATTTAAGGTCATATTTAGTTGTGGAGATATTTTCTATTTTTCTTCTTTAATTTTCTTTTCCTTTTCTCACGTTTTTAGTTTTTGTGTTCTACTTGAGCCATAAACTAAAGCCCACTTTATGCATTAATCATGCCTAGTGGAACACTATATTAGTTCCGTGTTTTCCATTTGAAGTTTAATTAAGGACAAATAGAAAACATAATAAAAGTGTTTTCCAAGTGATAGTGTAATTTACAATTCATGAAACAATTTTCTTAAGTGTTTTCCAAATTTCTAAATTGCAAAATACAACAACTAAATACTAAATATTATTTCCTATTTTTCTTGGAACAATTTTCAAGAAAAATGACTTTGTTTTTCATAACTAAACATGGCCTATATTCTCCTTTCACGTCCTCCTTCATACTTATATCTCTAAAGGTATCTTCTGACAAATAATTAGCAAAATTTGAATTGTAGGCAAAGCAGTTAGCCATTAATCAAAAAAAACAAAAAAAAAAGAAGCATAAACCTTTGAATTGAGTAGATCTGGGAAATCTTGAAATTCATATTGGCATGGTCACAAGAAATAACAGGCCAGCCATTGTCTTTTTTTTTTTAGTCGTCCAGCCATTGTCTGTAAGGAAAGCGACCATGGAACGAATCTCTTTTCGATTATCCAATATATGACACCTACATTTCTGGAAATTTAAGCCTTGGAGATTTTACTAGAAGTCTTCTGGATGTTGACGGGTCGGGCTAGGTCAGGTGTCCATTTCATCAGGGCTGGTAGGGGTGGGCCCGGGCTGGAAGGTATATTTCCAGCCTCGTCACACGGGTCGGGCTAGGTCAGGTGTCCATTTCAGATCTGCCTATCTAAAAGGGTCGGTCAGTCCAGCCAACAGACCAATTTTTTTTAAATATTAATATTTTTTATTTTTTAATTAAAATATAATTAAAAATATATTTTATTATATAAATTATATTTTAATAAATATTAAATAATTCTTAAATTTATAATTGATATCATTTTTATTAATTTATAATACATAATACATTAAATTAACATTAATATACTATATATTACATATATAAAATATAAAAAATTATATATATTATATATATTCAAGTCAGGTCGTAGGTCATTTCATAAGTCCAGATCCGACCCTATTTTATTTTAAAAAAATTCGTCAACCCTTTTTCCGTGCCAGGCCTAGCGAGTAGTAAAAGCTTTGAAATTATCAACATTTATGACATTTATTTTCTTCTTTTCTTAATAAACTATCATACTCTCAAATTTTCATGAAATGGACATCAGTAGTACTAGAGTACTAAACAATAGACAAGTTCCGGGCAAAAAAGATAAAAAAAAAATCGACAAGTTGTATTTTTTAAGCTTTCTTTTTCTTTTTTTTTTCCCCTTATTTTGTGAAGTTGTACTGTTAAGCTTAGCACGATAAAAAATTGATTGTTTTAGTGCCCAAAAAATTGACACTAAATGAAACGAGATCCATATTGAATTGATACCAAACAATGTAAAAGTACAGTAGAATTACAAAGACACCTAATCGGAAATCCAAGCAGGAAGACAAAGTCCAAATTAATAATAAGATATTTCAAAGTCTAATGTGAATTGAATGCGAAGGGTATTGCTCCATTATTGCCATCACACTCACCCCTCTATAGTGCTCGCAAGTAGAGAATACCAAATGAAACACAGGATTGGAATTGTCCTACTAGAATGAAACAAAGAAAAATCCTAGCTGCTTATTTTTTGATCGAAAAAGCTTATCCACTGATAGTATATAAAAGATATACATAAAGCGTATAATTAGCAGAAACAACCAAGAATCGAAATTCTACTTCAATTTTCAGCAGATATATCGAAGAACAAAAACCTCTCTAGTTGAGCCACAACCTCTCAGGTCAGGAATAACTAATTATACACAGTTTAGAAGCTTTTGCAGGACCGGGTTGGACTAGAAAGAAATATAAAACTCTCTTTCTTCTTCTTTGTTCAACATGAAAAATGAGTGACTGTGAGAGATGAGCGAGACGTTTGGTGGGGTTGAAAAAATATGACCATCCTCTTCTTTTCTTCTTTCTTTTCTAATTTTATATGACTGATAACTACCAAAATGGCTCTTGCATTAATCACGAATGTTATAATTTAACGTTGACTAATTGGATAACTTATGATGCCTTTAAGACTTCTGTTTTATTTATTTTCAAAAAAGTTAAATTTTATCTTAGAAAAATTTTCAAACCAGCTATCGATTTTATGAATTTTTTAATTAATTAAGAGTATATTACAAAGGTTTTAAAAGCATTAACTATTTCACTTAATTTATTTTAAAATATAAAAACAATTTATAAGTAACATAACAATTGTTTTTGAAAAAAAAAATCATATATGTTAGTTACGTGAGTCCTTCTTTATAGGGAAATTAAAAAATTAAACAATTATTTTATTTATCTAATATAGAAAGTCATCCAGAATTTTCAGATATTAGAGACCTATCTTACAAATTTAACATAGAATTTTCATCTAATTTTCATTTAGTTATATTTTGTTAATACTTAAGTGTTTATTTAGAACTCGATTGGTTTAACTTTCCATGAAGTTAATTATTGGGAGGTTATTTTCTAAGAAGTAACTTTCTGGGAAGTAATATATAATTATGTTTGGTTACTATTTAAATTCCCGAAAAATGTAATTTATTGTGTTTAGATAAAAATTGTACTCCCTAGAAAGTCGGTTGAAAAAAGTCAATAATATACTTATTATTATTAGATTTAAATTAATCATACAAGAAACACTAAAGAAAATAATATTTATTTTTATTACATAAATATATATCCCATGAGAAATAAAACTATAGTTAATAGTTCACACAATTATATAATTAAGTATATTTTTTTAAATTTGACCAAAATTAATTTATTTGATTAAATAAAAATATTTTATATATAATATATTTTGAAAATCTTAAAAATATAAAATATTTTTTGTAACTTCTACAAAAATTGATCTATATAAAATAATCAAAACTTTATTTATGAAATGATTTATAAATTTTAGAAACAAATAGAAATTTGTAAGTATATTATATTTTGAGGATATATTCGTAAATTTGCATTGTTGACACTAAGGTTATTGAACTTACTGACCTCCCTTAAGAAGTTATTTCTCGAGTTCAAGGGGAAGTCAAACAGTTAATTTATCGGAAAATTCAACTTCATTTATTCAACCAAGAAAAAATAAATTTTGAATTTCCTGAGAAGTTGTACTTCTCCACCAACTCGCTCACAACCAAGCAAGCCCTTAAACTTTGCTTCTTCAAACAACCCCAATAAACCTAACTAGTTGATCATCAATCAATGATGGATAAATCTACTTGCATCATAAAACATTGTGGCATCTACTCATTTGATTCAAGCCAGTGACGGACGCAAAAAAATTCCCAAGAGAGGCACCATGTATATATAATAATTGAAAATTCAAAATATATTAAGTTGAAATTTAATAAGAATAACGGCCAAAGAGTTCACTATTAGTGTGACAACTAAGCTTTGTTAACCATTAAATTGCTAACGGTACTAGAACGGTTGAATCGTGATATCTCTTCAGGCGGTAAGGGGGTAAATCTGTTTGCTTGGTCCGGAAGTCGAATCATTGTAACAAGTAGAGACAAGCAAGTGCTCCAATTAATCGTTGATGATGCTTATGAGGTTAAGGGATTAGTTGAGAGTGATGCACATGAAGTTTTTTGTCTTAATGCATTCAAGCAAAGGTATACCATGAAACATTACTTGGCCTTATCCAACTAGATTTGCATTCTTTGTTTCTATAAAATTTCAAAGTTTAATTCAAACTATAAAGATCACAGAAATTCATACAATTCAACTCTAACTTTTGATTCTGCATCTATGTACTCCTAAGTATAATTAACTCTATCTATTTTTTTTCAATTCAATCATTTTGGAACTTCGATTAAGTTCTCAAATCAGTCTGTGAACATCAATTTGGCTACTATACAGATGAAAAGTGTGATCTAAGAAATAATTTAGATCAATAACTAGAGATGACAATTTAAACTCTATCCGTACCTGGCCAACGCAAGTATTTCCCGCTTTAACTATGTATGAGTATGGGTACAAATAAAACTCGCATTTTACTATGCGAATACGAGTAGGGTATGGATATAAGAATATCCTACATGTACCCTATTTGTTGGGTAATATATGTACATGTGCCCGTTACTCATACCCACAATATATATATATATATGAGAGAATTTTTTGGAGGTAAATAAATTCTCATACTTGAATAAATTGATTTATAACTAGAATGAGACTATAAATATATTTTGCTAGATATTATAATTTTTTTAGTTAGAATGAGATGCTACTATTGAGAAGTTATTATTATAGTCTTATATTCAAAGAAATTATTATAACTAAAATATTTCAGACAAAATTTTTGTATGTAAAACTCATTCATATAGTATTGACATAAAGAAATTAAAAATTTATTACAAAAATACCTTCTTAGTTATATACATGATATAATATGATTAACAATACCTCATTAGTCATTCATACCAACATCCTTTGGTTTCAAAGTGGTTTTTAGCATAGAACTAGCAGACGAAAATAACTTTTTCAGAAATCTTTCGCAACAAATTAGTTGTAGAATTTATAAATTAATGTTCATGATATTTAGTTTGTATTATGATCCTATATATAAATACAAGTTATATTTGATCCTATATATATCTTGTGTGTTTCTGTTTGTTATTTTCCTTGGGTGCAAATGAATTCAAAAAGGAATTTCTAAATTATTATATTATATTAGCGTGTATACATATATACACTTATATCTGTGTGCAATAGTTTTGAATTATTTTCAAAACAGTTTTTGTGAGACCTGGAGCTGATCTGGAGTGTAGTTTCCTCACTAAAGATTATTATCCTTGTTTTCTATTTCTTGTCTATTTCCTTATCTTACTTTCAGGTTCTCTTTTTGGGCATTCGGCAACAGTCCAACATCCTGATCCTAGTGAGGCGTTCCATTTGATTGTGAGTGCCATTTTGGTTCGGGCTCTTTTGTTTTAGTAGAGCTCTACACCAGGTTATTTGTTGGGTTACCGGATCTATTTTGTCTTTTAGTATGGATTTAAGATTATTTTCTGTTATATTTCTATATTCGATTGATATTAAAATTTTGATTTGTATAACTTATTTACATATATACATATGATTTAAATACAAAGTGCTTTATATTTTATAAATGGTTTGATAACGGATTTTATCGAATAAATTAGGTAGAGTTTCTGTACTTTGAGACTTGTGCGAGTCGAGCTGGACTTTCATAGACGATTCGCCTCGTAGGCCTGTCATGACCTGACTTTGGGTCGTGACAGTACGGGTAGCAATTTTTGTTACTCGCACGGGTACGAGTAGGGCATGGGTATAAGATATAAACTACGGGTATGGATAAAAATATTGGTATACCATATCCATATCCTACTCATTGCCATCCTTATCAATAACTAATCAAATTATTCAATCTAACCATATATATGTTCCATAATCAAGTTGTTCGTCACCCAATCTAACAAATTAACCCATCTAATATGAAGAGATTAAACTCAGTGACTATCTAACACTCTAATCAGAAAACTAATTATTGAAATTGCTAATTTAATAATTACCTCATTCACTCAAAATTCTTCTTCAAAACTACTTCAATTAAGTTTTAATTCTTTAATCAATTAAAACCCCCAATTAAATACTCATTTCTCATTCTCAACCATAAGAGCAGTTCCTAGTTATCAGTAGTTTCCTTTGCAAAATCTGAAGATAGAATTAAATTAAACAATTGAACTATAAATTATCTTGCCTTAGGTTTCGTGGCTCCCAAATTTGTGTGTCTAGGAAGATTGTTCTTGTAATTCAACATCATCAAATTCAATTTCAAACCTAAAAATTCACTTCAACAGTTCAACTTAAATTCTTAAAGAAAGAGATTGTTCTGTGTTCAACTTACCGTCTCCGGTGGAAGGACGGACGGTGGTGGCGAGCCGGTCCCTGTTGGCTTTCCCTCCCTTCTCTCCCAAAGATGTCGATGCTTTGCTTGCTTTGGTCCTCTGGTTCTGTTGCTCGTCATGGTCTAATTTGCTTTTGTCTTTATTTTTTTATAAGCACTGGGACTTGAAACGACGTCATTTCAAGGTCCAAGTGTTGATTTTTTTTTTACTTTGGGACTAAAACGACGTTGTTTTAGTCCCAAAGTTAAAAATAAATAAATAAAGCCCTGGTAGCCTGAAATGATGTCGTTTCAGCCCCCAAGGGTTGGGAAAAAAAAGGTAGAAGCCCAGAGTCGTCTTCATCAACCTCTAACTTTCACCGTTAGGGAAGGGGTCCTACAAATATTGGCAGGACCCCATACTACATATATGGTGTCCCGCCAACGGCAAGGAGGGTCACGGGACCTTGTCGGATCCCCCTCCGGTCCGTCACTGATTCAAACTGTTGAATAATTATTGTTAACTTCAAACTATATTCTTCTTATAAATTAGTATTTATTAAAAAATTAATAACGAATAAAGCTCTCAACTAATTTATTTATAAGAAAAAACATTTGCATACATTATCGGCAACCAAATCGTCAGAGACGAATGGACAGGTTAATTATTTCATGTAAAAAAGTGTAAACAGATACAGATGGTTAAATATGGAAATTTACCTCTCTTTTTTGTAGTGTTGTACACTTCATTTATGAATTCTCATGCAGCTTCATCCTTAGCATCTGATAGTGGGCTTAGCTTACAACCAATATGGGCTCGTCTTCGCGAATAGCCCAATGTTATAATTAATTCCAAACCTTGGCGCCCTAAATTCGCTCCATCAACGGTCATGTCTTTTCCAGAGCCGGAGCAGGTCATTGCTTTCTTCTCCTCTTTCGCGCTGTTTTCGCTCTGATCAGGGACTAGGTTAGGGTTTGGCACTTTCTATCAAAATTTTACCATTTATTGTTATTTACTCCATCTTATGGATCTTGTTTGATTCGGAGATCGATCGGATTAGGTTTTTTACTTCCTCATTTCTTTTATCATTTGTCTTTATGCAATCGGTAGCAACAAAAATTGTTGCCTAGGTTTAATAAGCTGGCGAATGCAGAACGCCTTCGATTCTTCTGATCGAAATTGTAATTTTGAAGTTTTTAGATACGCTAGTTGAGTGTTGCTCCTTATATGTGTACTATTTTAGATTCCGTATCGATTGCTCTCTTTTTGGTTAGATTGATTAGCTAAGTAACATAATAAATGCCGTGCATATATCTGAATTTCAACGTGCAGATGCAGTGTTGCAAGTTGCAACCATATTGTTTTCAATTAACTGGCCTTTACTTATAAAACATTTATAATCTACTTCTGAATTTTTACAGTAATCATGTTTTTCGTGTATTTTAAAATTTCTCGTATATGAAATCGTGATATTGATCGCCATTGTGTCCCCAGGATGTGTATCCGTACGAGGCTCATATACATGATTGTCAAGGTCTAGGTCAGAACAGGAATTGAACAACAATCCAGTATGTCAAGCCCCTGTTTGGATACTGTTTTGGGCATCTAATGTACTACTTCTTTTAAGTTG
This sequence comes from Flueggea neowawraea, assembly GCA_948243855.1. Taxonomy (NCBI): domain Eukaryota; kingdom Viridiplantae; phylum Streptophyta; class Magnoliopsida; order Malpighiales; family Phyllanthaceae; genus Flueggea; species Flueggea neowawraea. The sequence continues at coordinate 2,627 of CAODLS013148843.1, read as the reverse complement.
ATTAAAAGGGGAAAGAGTGGTGATAATTAATACATCTACTTATCTTCGAGCACTCTCAAGGATTGGTGTTCCAATCGTCCCTTTGTGCTCCCTACTTTCAATATTGCTGGTTTATGAGACTGAAAAATGAATTCATGGTTCTACAAACAGGCTTGAAGATGTGATTGTTCCTACAGTTGATTCTGAGATATTGGACCAATTTATTTTTTTTTTCTTTTTTTATGGCAAATGATGGTTATCTTGATTCTGTCATGCAGAGATGTCTACGTGATCCTCTGCTTTGAAGTCTCTATCAGAAGCTGAAATTCATCCTTCAAAGGCAATGACATGCTCTACTTACTTGGTAAGCTCAAAGCAAATGTTGCTGCATTGAACATGGCCAACACATTATATGCAGAAATTAAGAGTGAAATTCTCGACTATCTTAACCACTGAGGTAAGTTCTTATCTGTTCATGTGTCTGTGATGATTGGATCAATTACTTTAACATAACATGAGTGAGATAACTCTTGGACCTTAATTGAGCCTTGTGGCAGGCAAATATATGGTTTATGATAATTAAAAAAGAAAATTTTATGGTATGCTTTATGCATGTAAGAATTGGTTAAGATGCATGTGGAAGTGTTTTGTTTAGATGCATGTTATTGGTTCACTTTTGGTGATCTTTTCGTAAGTTCCAATTTGATGGTTTGATTGCTTAAGATTGGTGTTGATGATTCTAATCTTTTCGTGATCACGCAGTTAGCATTTTTAATTGAATTATAAAAACAAAAAATTAATTGATCAGACAAAAGTACAAGTTAGTCATTCACATTGCCAAACTATTTTTCCTTTTTGAATGAATACGAACGTCAATTGATAAGTCATTCACATTGCCAAACTACGTAACAAAGCTAAAAGTAGTTTGATCAGACAAAAGCGCATGTCAGTCATTTATATTGCCTACCTATGCCTAACTTTGTTTTTCTTTTCTGAATGAGTACAAGTGTGCATCGGGTTTTAGTCTTCACTCTTGGGATTATATATGTACACTAAGGTATTTGAGTTCAGGGCAAGAAAAGTATTGGCCTCCCTCAACATCTAGAATTTAAAGTTGCTATGGAATTTCTATATTTATTTTTAAATATCAGTGTAGCAGGACTTTCTGCAATATTGCTTGGTTTTGCTTCCTATTATGTACTAATTAGGAGGTTCAGTGTCACCAAGGAACCTCAACCACCAAAAGCCGGTGGTGCGTGGCCTATAGTAGGTCACCTTCCTCTTCTAGCTGGACCGCATCTTCTCCATATAACATTAGGAGCTTTAGCTGACAAGCACGGACCCATCTTCACTATCCAACTGGGAATGCACCAAGCATTGGTGGTGAATAATTGGGAAATGGCCAAGGAACTGTATGTGACCAATGATTATGCTGCATCTACCCGTCCTAATCTCACAGCTATAAAACACTTGACTTACAATTTTGCCATGTTTGCATTTGCACCTTTTGGGGCATATTGGCATGACAAGCGCAAGACTCAACAAATGCACTCCACTTACCGGATAGAGTTACTTAAGCATGTACGAATCTCAGAAGTGGAAGCCTCCTTGAAAAAAAATACATGAACTTTGGACACAGAGAAAGAATGATCCTGGCTGTGCTTTAATTGATTTGAAGCAATGGTTTGAGGACTTGACTCTTAATGTGATTCTCAGGATGGTCGCAGGGAAAAGACGCTTTGGTGGTGGCTCTGGAAATGATGATAAAATGGCCAGGAGGTGCCAGAAGGCACTGAAGGAATTTTTCCGCCTCTTGGGGGAGTTTGTCATGAGGGATGCATTCCCTTTTCTTGGTTGGCTAGATATTGGTGGATCTGAGAAGACCATGAAAAATCTTGCAAAAGAACTGAATGATATTGTCGGTGGATGGTTGGAGGAACATCGCAACCGGAAGAGAATTTCTGGTCATGGAGCAGATGATGAGGGAAAGGACTTCATGGATGCGATGCTTTCAGTCCTTAAAGGCAAGGACTTTGGAGGCTATAGTTCTGATGTGGTCAACAAGGCAACATGTCTGGTGAGGTCTTACATGTTAATTTTTTGTCTTTTTCACACCTTGAATAGTGTAATTTAGAATAGATTTGATTCACCTCTGTAAACGTAAGTGCAGAACGTGATTGCAGGGAGCGGGAATACAAGCGCAGTTATCCTGACATGGGCAGTTTCGTTACTGCTTAATAATAAACACATTTTGAAGAAAGCACAAGAAGAATTGGATACTTATGTTGGCAAGGAAAGGCTAGTGAACGAATCAGATATAAGCAAGCTAGTCTATCTCCAAGCAATAGTCAAAGAGACGTTACGGTTGTATCCACGTGCACCACTATCAGGACCACGAGGGTTCACTCAGGATTGTTTTATTGGAGGCTACCATGTACAGAAAGGCACTCGGCTAATAACAAACCTTTGGAAAATCCATACTGATCCACACGTTTGGCCAAATCCAATGGAGTTTAAGCCAGAGAGGTTTCTTACTAGTCATAAGCATATTGATGTTAAAGGTCAAAACTTTGAGTTGCTCCCATTTGGAAGTGGCAGAAGAGTGTGTCCTGGAATATCTTTCGGCCTTGAACTGGTGCATGTAACAT